>OVAO01002005.1:0-13645 GCA_900406285.1 Biscutella auriculata
TAATGACAAATTAAAATAAAAATGAGTTTCCATGAGAATAGGAAAAACTTAAACAAATGGTTTTTTAGACATTTCTATGAGTGAAAGTGTCTAAAATTACTAAAATACCTTAAATGGCCATTATTTATGTTGAAAATGTGTTTTTTTAGAAAATTACTCTTTTTTGAATAGGTGAGATCAAATTGAGTCATGCATGCAGAAGGACACGTCGTGACTTAATTTGGAAGCTTTCAGCGTCGGCATTGTGACTTTAATTCCGATAATATTTTTCCGTCGGTAACAATTTTAATTTGTAATATATTAGTTGTCAATCAGGTTATCCGCATATTCAACTGGATATTTTATTTTTGCAGCCAAATTTAGTTTTAACACAACTATAACTTCATTTAATTATTACCATGTTCAGTAACACCCATATCTTTTTCGTGTTCAAATGGGTTTGTCTGAGGATGGACCGTGAAAAAAAAATTGTGATTGTTGGACCTTTTCACGCCTAAATGGAAATATATGCACTTAAATGAAGTTATCCGCATCCCAAAATAAGCATGTTCTTTGACATACTGTAATAAAAAATATCAAAAATTTCCACAATTTAATTTTGACATAACATTTTATGATTATTGAATCGTTCAATATTAAAACAGATATCACAACATTTATCCGCCGTACCACTTATAATTATAGACAAATAGTTTGGACATAAAATATCCAAACTAATTTGGACACAAACTATCCCTAAACAACTCAACTAATTGACACCCCTAGATCCCAATTTTAGTAGTAGAATAGTAATTATACTAACCTAAAGAGTTACGTTACATATCCTAGTTCTATGCTACGATAACAAAATGTTTTTTTTCAATATTTATTTCATTTTGGGGATATTCATTTTTTTTTGTCAACAACATGTAATATTTAGAACTCGATCTCGAGATAACATAGTAATTGTAGTAGCGCAAATTATTAGGCTAATTTTGGGATAATCTATTGAGAAATTTTATATCATTTCATAATCTTATGTATTCATTTCCTTATTTCCTTATTTTCTCTGTATTCTGACTTTCACAAATGAGAATGCAGACTAGATAGTGAGCTAAATATAATTAATCAATATCTTTCTCTTGTTTACAAAAGAAAACAAAAAGAATGAGTTTGTACAACATAATCCGTCTGTTCAACATTCTCTAGTTGAAACATGTTAAAGAAGAAACGAAATATTTCCTCTTCAACCTAAACCCTTAGAGAAAGCTAATACAGTTTAATGCTCATCATCGTTTAACGCTTGCTCGAGACAATTGAAAGCTTTTTGATAGCTTGAGAATCCCATGAACCAGAAGTCGAAGTCATCGACTGTAACTACTTCAAGATACTTCTGAGATGGCTTCTTCGTGTTCTGACTCTGATTCACTCCCTTTATCTTCTTCAATGGGATCGACACTTTGTAATGAACCCTGATGAGATCTCCTTGAGGAGAAGCCACTTTGATTGATCTCTCGCTACAGAAAGCAATCTTGTTTGATGAAATGAAGAGTAAACCTGCGATGGGACCTGCGGTTGTGGATAGGTAACATTGGTATGCCTTTAAGAGTTTATCTTCTTCGCAGAGTCTGAAGAGTTGTTTATATATCTTTTGTAAACCTCCCATTTGAAGGATTCTAGCTCCTAAAGATAGTTTTCTCTTGACTGTTTCAGTTAGTTTTGGTCCTAACTTGCTCTCATGAGTAGTGAAGCAATCGATTTTCTTCTTTTTTAGAATCGATTTTCCTTCGAATTTCTTGGAAGAAGTTGGGATTTGGAGCTTGTTGATGGAGGAAGATGGGTCAGGTAAGTAACCAATAGGAGAAGTCTTGAATCCAGGGAATGTAATAACTTGTTGTTGAACTCTGCTCATTGTCATCTTGGAGGATAGAATAAGGATTCTGGATTATTGATCTTGAGAGAAAGAGAGAGCGATTTGTGAGTGAATGATGATGAAACCGTGTTGGTGTGAAGGGTATATAAAGGGAAAGACAAAGAGACAAGAAACAGTTGAAACAAAGCTCTTAGAGGATCTTTGTGTGGTAATGGATGAGTCATGGATGGGTCATCAAGTCATAGAGAGATTGAAAAGCTACTTTCTTTGAGATTAAAGGCTATAGAGAAGATATCAAGCATATGCTCTTGTCTTGCTTTTTTTTATTAAAGAAAAATAATGATCATATAGTTAAATGGGGAATAACTATATATTTAGATACACAAAGTGTTTGCAACTACCAAAACAGAATTTTTTTTTTTTTTATATAACCGAATGTTATATTCTCTTCAACTCAAATATAAAAACATGTTAAATTAGTTAAATTTTTATATTAGTATTCGATTCTGTAAGACATTTTTCTTTTAGACAGCTTAAAATTTCATTGGTTATACTATATAATCGAATAAATACAATTAATTTTTTTTTTAGAGAATCAAAAGCATTACTTACATTAATATCTAACGAATTTTCTGGCTAAAACATAATGAATGTGAAAAGAGAGTCGGTAACATTTTATATTTTTGATATGAAAGGAAGATGATCAAAGATTCACACGGATCCGACAAGCTCTTTTACCTACAAGTTGGCAACATAATACACTTTTTTTTACCTTTTTAGCATAAAAAAGAAGAAGATAAGAAGCTTTTAAAACTTTTACTTTCTCTATTTCTAGTCTCATTTTGATTTTCTACACATATCTATATTATGTATATGGAGGAAATCATATATGTTTCCTAATTAATAGTAACATGAAAACAATAAAAAACCAATATTACGTATAGGTGAGATCAAAATCGGTCGTGGCCTTTGAGCTTTACGCGTTGGCATTGTGACTTTATTTCTTTTATTTCATGCTAAGATACACAAAGATTTGTTATATAAATTGTAAAAATAACAATAAAGAAACGATAAAAATATATATATAGTTAAATACAAACACAAAAAGGAGATCCGTTTTGAAATGGATCCCACTAATATATAGTATATATACAATTTGTTTCCTCAATTCCTCACCCATGTGATATTCACATGCTGTTTGTATATATAAACATATTTTGAGTGGACATTAATTGTATTTAACTTCATATATGATTATAAATAGGTACATTGTATAATTAAAAGTATATAGATGTGATTTATTTTGTTAGTTAATTAATAAGACATGAATGATTCGGTAGTTGTTATTAATATATACGACAATAATCAAACAAATAATATATATCATAACAAGGTTTCATACATTTTAAGTCGGTAGTGTCTATTCTACCAAACCCTCTAAACTAATATCCAACGTATTGTGAATTTTGATTAAATTGAATTTAAGTCGGTAGTGAAACAATCGAAATATTTTTGGTATGTGAAAAATCTGAATCCAAACTAATTATTTAATATTTTAAAGTATTTTTAATGTTTAATTAAACAATGACGTTAGTTCAGTTGTAAAATATTTGGCATTACTGTTATCGGGTCGGGGTTTCGAGTCTTCGTGAGAACATTTGCTCTTCTCATATATGAGAGTTTGTGTTAGTGGGCTGACCCATTTGTGGCCCACAAAAGTTAACAAAAAAAACTGTTCAATTTTAGATATTTTAGATATTAAAAATGTTTTATTCTTAATTTTGTGTTTAGTTTTTGTATGTCATGATATTTTTTAATGAAAATAGTTTAAATTTTCATAATTATTAGTACTTCGAGTACTTTTTAATATTTATTTGAAAATATCCGACCAGACCCAAAAAATCTAAAAGTGTTATAGGACCCGATCAAACCCGATTTTTTGGGATTTCATATTCATATCTAAAACTAATCCGAACCTGAGTAAAACCGAACCAAACCCGAATCAGAAATTTTTTAAAACTTGAATGGTCTCTAAATCTAGAAACTCGATAATTTGTAACCCAAATAAGTTAACCCGAAATCCGAATGGGTCTCGAATGTCCATACATAGAACTTAGGACCTTTCTTTGAATGATTTTAAATTTCACCGATTATACTTCTTGATTTTTTTTCTTTTTGTAACACTTCTTAATTTAGTTTAGATATATATATAGTTAAGTTTCTATTGAAAATTGAAAACTCACTTTAATATCTAACAAACTTCCTGGCTAAAACATAATTATATAGAAAGAGAGTCGGTAACATTTTACAGTTCTGATATGAGACATGACCAAAAGAAGATGATCAAAGATTCACACAGATCCGACAAGCTCTTTTACCTACAAGTTGGCAAGATAAGACACTTTTTTACCTTTTTAGCAAAAAAAATAAGAAGATAAGAAGCTTTTTTTTTACTTATACTTTCTCTATTTCTAATCTGATTTTGATTTTCCACAATTTTTTTTTTTTTTTGTCATCAAAATCCCATTAGAAATCAGAGTTGGTCGGTTGAGGAAATCCAAAGATTAACCTCAATCGAAGAGATGATTTACATGGGAAAAATTGGGATCCCGTGCTCGAGCCGCTTTGGCGAGGCCATCGGCACGGACATTTTGGTTCCGAGAAATCCATTGTAAAAGAAAATCAGAAAAAGCGTCCTTCAAGGGAATAAATAAGTCCATTTCGGGTTTGAAACTTGGCCATTCTGAGGGTTCTTCAATCATCTTGCATAAATCCGCACAATCCGTCTGAAAGGTGATATGGTGTAAACGCCGATCCTGGAGACAACTCATCGCCCAAAGTAGGGCATCTAGTTCCGCGTGGAGTGCGGAAAGAGAATTCCGGCACGCTCTCGCTCCCTCACTAAGCGTCCCCTGTTATCCCTTAGAGTCCACCTGAGGCCATTAATTTGTTCATGATTGATCCAAGAGGCATCGATTTGACAAATTATCCTTTGGGGGTCTAAGGTGGGGATGCTAGTGATTTGATCTTGGTCGCCTTCATATGATATTTCTTCGGGTTCTTCCTTTTGGTTCGCTAGTTGCCAGCTCTCGGCCTCCAATAATGCTAGCTGGAGCGTGTCCAGCGCTGAGACGTCTTTGCCATTGAAAACTTTGTCGTTTCGGGCCTTCCAAATATACCACAATAACCAGGGAAAGGAATCTCTTTGTGGTGATGGTATTCCCATCTCTTTTGTCCTCCGTAGGAGGATGTCCATGTTTTGATGTAAAGAAGAACTCGGGAAGCAACCCGGATTGGACGGATAGTCTGAAAGAGCCCATACTTGGAGCGAAGGGGAGCACTCGAAGAGGAGGTGGTGAATGGTTTCCTCTGGTGCTCCACATCTCGGACAACTCTTGTCTGTGCCAAGGTGTCGGAATGTTAAGTGTTCATATGTCGGGATGCATCCTGTGATCGCTTGCCACATAAAGTGTTTCAACTTTCTAGAAGTTCGAGTATTCCAAATCTGACGGAGGAGATACTTGAAGCTAGGTTCTGGTGCTCCTATTGCGAGATTGAGGTGGCCAAGCTGTTGTGATAAATCGTATCCTGATTTAACTGAATATGTTCCAGACTTGGTGTACACCCATGAAAATCCATCTCGAGAGTCGTTGCGGCCTGGTCGCGTCCCTAGGATGAAAGGATGATCCTCAGGACGGAACAAGGATTGGATCCGAGATGTATTCCACCCGAGGTCATCGAGATTAAGGAGATCACGAACACACAATTCAAGATCTCTGGGAGTGGATGGAGAGGCGGCCGAAGGAAGCCTGGGGGGTCTTGATGGGAGCCAAGGATCCTTCCATACCTTGGTTTCAAGACCTGACCCAATAGTTCGACAGAGGCCTTGCCTCAATAGAGGTCGAGCTGCTATAATGCTTCTCCATCCATATGATGGGAAGTATATTCCTCGCTCATCTAGCGGAGTGGTGTCTTTATAGTAACACCCTTTTAGAACTCTTGCTAGGAGAGAAGTTGGGTAGTGGATCAGCCGCCACAATTGTTTAGCTAGCAAGGCTATGTTAAAATTATGTAAGTCTCTGAACCCAAGTCCACCCCCTTCTTGGGATATACAGACTTTGTCCCATGCTATCCAAAGTAGACCTCGACTATCTTGTTTTTGAGCTCCACCAGAAGTTTGCAATTGCGCTTTTTAACTTATGAATTAGTCCTTTAGGTATGAGGAAGCACGACATGACGTATGTCGGAAGGGCTTCTGCTACTGACTTTATAAGTATCTTTTTCCCACCTTTGGAAAGGAATTTCGCTGACCAAGTGTTCACTCGGTCGTTTAGGCGATCTTGGACGAAGGCGAAAACTTTCCTCTTTGAGCCGAAAATATGCTCTGGGAGGTCGAGGTACATGCCCATTCCTCCCTCGGTTTCGATCCCAAGAGATAACTTTATGGAGCGTCGAACTGTTGCAGGCACCTTATTCCCGAAGAACAAGGATGATTTTGCTTGATTAATTTGTTGCCAGAGGCTTTACCATATGTCTTAATGATATTTAGAATCTCCGTACACTGCGGGATATCAGCTTTACAGAAAAACAGACTGTCGTCAGCAAAGAGGAGGTGTGAGACCGTCGGGCTCGCTCTTGCAATCCTAAGTCCATAGATCCTTCGCTCAACTTCTGCTCCTTTTAGGAGAGAGATAAGCGCTTCGGTACACAGGATGAATAAGAAGGATGAAAGCGGATCTCCGTGTCAGAGACCTCTGGAAGGTTTAATACACCCTCTTGGCTGACCATTAACCAAGACCTGGTACGAGACCGAGGATATACATGATAGAATCATTTGTACCCATTTGTTCGAAAAGCCTAACTTGAGCATTAACGCCTCTAGGAAACCCCATTCGACCCTATCATAAGCTTTGCTCATGTCTGTCTTAATGGCCATGTACTTCGAGCTACACATGGGGTTCGTGCGGAGGGCATGAAAATTCTCTTGAGCGAGTAGTATGTTATCTGTGATTAACTGTCTAGCCATGAAGGCTGATTGAGTCTCCGAAATTAGGCTCGGGAGGATGGTTTTTAGTCTCTTGCTCAGAATCTTGGAAATGATTTTATAACTCACATTGCAGAGGCTGATGGGTCTAAATTCTGTCATGTGCCTCGGTTTATTTTTCTTAGGGATGAGGCAGATGTTTGTTCGATTAAGTCTCGGGTCCATTTTTCCGGACGTAAAGAAGTCCTTGACTAGGTGTATAACGTCACGGTCTACTAGAGACCAAAATCGTTGGTAAAATCTTCCTCTAATGCCGTCTGGACCCGGTGCCTTGTCAGGGTTAATGGCGAACACCGCTTCCTTTATCTCCTGGATAGTGGGTCCCGCTACCAAGGAATCGTTGGTCGGGGCAGATATTTTCTCGGTAATGTACCGGAGGGACTCGTCTAAATTTACAGTCTGGTTGGACTCATAGAGCTTAGAGAAGTAAGATATGGCCACTTTCTCGATTCCTTTCTCATCTTCAACCCAACTTCCTGAGTGATCCTTAAGACACGTAATACGGCTTCGGGCGTGCCTTTGTTTAGTTGATGCATGGAAGAACTTGGTATTTTTATCCCCTTCCTTGAGCCATTAATTTCTGCTCTTCTGCTTCCAGAAAGTTTCTTCGTCCCGAAATGCGGCATAGAGACGTCTGCGAAGGGTCTCCACTTCCTGGGCGGTGGAGACGTCGTCTTCTAGAGCTTCTTCAAGAAGAGCATATATGTTCCTAATTAATAGGAACATGAAAACAATTAAAAAAAAAACCAATATTACGTATAGGTTTTTTGAATAGGTCGTGGCCTTGTAGCTTTCTGCGTTGGCATTGTGACTTTTTTTTTTCTCAAAATGGAAATATATTATAGAACAAGATTTACAAGATAATACACCGAAGAACTTAATAGCAACAATGGGAAAGTGGAAATGAAATTACAATGGGAATAACGGATAACTTGATGCCAATTATTGAAGAGCGTCTTGATCGCCTAAGTCTAGTAGATCTTCTTCCACTCGTCTTGCGAGTTGATCCAACGAGAAACAATAGACAGGATCCGACCTCTAGGAAACTACGGTGAAACATTCGTTTTGAGAAACCGAGAGTATTCCTTTAGCATGAAATGAACCCACAAAGGATAACACCAAACCAAACGAAAGCTATGTCTAAATCAACCTAAAGCTAATTCCGGATTCCCGTCGAAAAAGCCTTGTGTCGGAATAGACTTGTTCTTAAAACTGAGATATACTATCGGATATGAAACTAAGATCTAGACCAAATCTAGACAGACAAGCACAACCAAACAGAAAATTAAACCCACATACAAACAAAATCCGATTAAACTGATCAAAACAAGGAGACCTACGAAATCAAATTCCAGCAGCAAAATCAACAGAGGAGAACTTGCCTAATACCCGGATACAGGCTATGAGCACCTCCAACAAAACTTGCTTTGAGGCAGATCTCACGCCGGAGCAACCACCGAGAGAGCTTCTGGCGGCATTGTGACTTTATAATGTCTTTATTTCTAGCTAAGATACACAAAGATTGGTTATATAAATTGTAAAAAAAAAAAAAAGCAATAAATAAACTATCAAAATATAGAACACAAAAAGGAGATCTGTTTGAAATGGATCCCACCTTATGTTGTATACATTTTTTGTTTCATCAATTTGTCACCCATGTGATGTTCATATGGTGTTGTATATACACATATTTGAGTGGACATTAATTGTATTTAACTTTATATGATTATATATAAATAGGTACATTGTATAATTTAAAGCCTAGTTAGGTGATTGATTAGTTAGTTAATAAGACATGAATGATTCGGTAGTTGTTATTAATAATACGACAATAATCAAACCAAGAATATATGTCATAACAAGGTTTCATACATTTTAAGTCGGTAGTGTCTATTCTACCAAACCCTCCTAATAATATTTTCTTTGTCCCAAAATAGAAATGGTTTTAAACATCACATTTTTTAAGAAAGCTATTTTATCACATAATAAACATTAATAATATATTAAAAAAAAAATTAAAAATTAATTTTTTTATATGGGACTATGTAAATGGTTAATAGACTTCACTTATTTTTTGATCAAGTCCTTATTTATTATTATTAGATAAAAAATATTAAAAACATGTATTGGTATTGAAAAAAATCTGATATTATGGAACAAAAATTAAATCTTAAAAAAAATTATATTTTAAGATTGAAGAAATATTTATTTTATGTCATGTCTACCTTCATAAGCAGTTGGGTCCTAAATATTCCAGTGTCCAAAGCAAATATTATAAAGAGGGTCGAAAATATGAAAGAGAAGACTCAAACTCCGAGTGTTTATAATCTCTAGCATTACTCTCCCACTAAACTATGAAATAATTTAATGGATTAGAGGTCGAAAAAATATATAAACATAACAGAATCATAAATACAAGTTTGATTTATTTGTGACTTGTGAAGAAGGTAGACCCTAGTACACAAGTCACAAACAACCAGTAAAGGTTTATGATGGTCGACATTTTCGGGATCCAGTGTGCTTAGTCGGATAATATATTTTGATGACCACTCGGGTTCGATTTTTGTTGGGAGTGGGTCTTTAACCTGCCAGGAGAAATCATATATTCACGGGCCTAGAAGGACTACGGATTGGGCCGAAGGCCTGGTCTAGAACCTCCTATATATATAATATATAGATGGCTAATATATATATGTGGATACGTAATTTTTCTTTTTTACAATTTTTGTGGATCACAAATGGCTAACCCACTAATTCAAACTCTCACTTGTTATATGTGGACACGTAATTATGAGTCAATAAATATACTTTGGTGGGGATAAATTTGATTGGTCAAACAAAAGTTACAAATAAAAAGGAGAAGAAAAAAAGAAGAGAGGACATGATGAATGACACGTATAATTCTGTAACTAAATAGTTTATCCTGTAATCACTGATATTTGTATGAAGTGTAGTGATGAAATTTGAGATTAACAAAAAAAAAATATAATTTAAAAAAAATGAAGGTAAAGAAATATGACTTGAGAGACAATTTTGCCTTAGCCTAAAAGAAAGATATGGTCATTGGAGAATTTCAGACTTTTCCAAATTGTAAAATGAATTGCCCTTACATGCATTCTCCTTTATGTGAATTGTCATCTCCACGTTGATTTTTTTAATTATATACCACTTAAATTAAAAAATAATATCTATTATTAAATGTCCTCCCTTTCAGAGAAGGTATAAAGTAAATAGTTACAGAAAAAATAAGAAAAATATATATTATTCTCATTATTTCTTATTATATAATATTTAAGAATTTTTACGTTTATTTATAAACACACAAAAACATCTTTTAATTTATCTTTTTCATAAAAATATTATTAACTTCATCTAGTTTAACCAATCAAAAATCATGCTGCATAATATTAATGATTATTAACTTTAAATTTTTGTATTGAAAATCAAAAACATCATTTAAAATGAAACAAAAATAAAAACCTAAAACATTATTTATATGGGAACGGAGGAAGAAGTATATATGAATAGTATAGTTGACAAAATATATAATGTTATAAACGGAAATAATGTTTAAATGCGTATTTCCCGATTTCATACCGGGAACAGGTTTTGGTCAATGATAACTTTCCAAACATATTCCACTTTCTTCATTTTTTTATATATTAGAATTTTATGTTTTGAGAATTTATATCTCTAAAATTTTGTATTTTGGTAAATTATATTAATTTGGTGAATATTATTCTATAAAATTATGTGAATTTGTAGAAACTTATAATTTTGTATTTTAGAAATTTTGTTGATTTAGTACACCATAAACTAAGAGATTTTATAAAATATTAGAATTTTATATTTCAAAAAATTATAATCATTTAATTGATAGTAGTCCACAAAAACTCATAGATTTTTTGAAATGATATAATTTTGTATTTTAGAAATTATGATAATTTGATGGGTAATAGTCAAGAAAAACTCGGAGAATCTATAAAATACTAGAATTTTGTTTGAGAGTGGAAAATAGTTCACAAAAACCGAGAGATTTTGTAAAAACAGTAATATTTTGTATTTTGAAAAAGTATTCTCATTTGATGGATAATGGTCCAAAAACCTCATAAATTTTGTAAAACGTTAGAATTTTGTATTTTGGCAAACTATGTTGAGTTGATGGATAATTGACCATAAAAACTAATAGATTTCGTATAACAGTATAATTTTGTATTTTAGAAAATTATGTTAATTCGATGGGTAATAGTCAATAAAAGCTAAGAATTTTTGTTAAACGCTAGAATTTTATATTATAGAAGTTAGACTTATTTGGTGGATAATAGTCCACAAGCTAAGAGATTTTGTAAAAATACTAGAATTTTGTATTTAATGATATTATACTCATTTAGAAGATAATAAGTCCACAAAGACTTAGAGGTATTGTAAAATATTAGAATTTTGTATTTTAGAAATTATGTTTATTTTGTGGATAATAGTCCACAAAATTCATAGATTTGTAAGACGTTAGAATTTTGCATTTTGGTAAACTATGTTGATTTGGTCGATAATAGTCCATAAAACTAATAGATTTTTTAAAATATTAGAATTTTGTATTTTAAGAAATTATATTAATTCAGTGGATAGTAGTCAACAAAAACTGAGAGATTTTGTATTTTAAGAAATTCTTATCATTTGTTGGATAATAGTCCATAAAATTAAGAGATCTTATAAGAAAACACTAGATTTTTAATATTTAGAAATTAAGCTCATTGGTGAATATTAGTCCACAAAAACTCAGATTTAGTAAAACACTAAAATTTTGGATTTTGGGAAATTGTTTTCATTAGGTGAATTATAGTCCCAAAAATCGACACAATCAATAAAACCATATAAATTTTGTATTTTGAGAAATTATGTTGATTTGGGAAATAATAGTCTACATAAAAAATAGATATTGTAGAACGCTAGAGTTTCGTATTTTAGGAAATTATGTTGATTTGGTGGACAGTAGTCAACAAAAACGAAGAGATTGTAGAATGCTAGAATTTTACATTTATGGAAATTATGATGATTTGGTGGAAAATAGTCCACAAAAACTAAGATATTTTATAAAACTTTTTTAAAAATTGAAACTTATGCTTATATGGTGGATAATAGTCTATAAAACTGACTGTTTTTGTAAATCAATAGAATATTCTATTTAGAGAAATTATGCACATTTAATGGATAATAGTTCACAAAAATGAGAGAATTCATAAAACGATATAATATTATATTTTGAGAAACTATGTTGATTTAGTGGATAATAGTCCACAAAACATAGATATTTATTAAAACCCCTAGGATATTGTATTTTGAGAAATTATACTGATTTGGTAGATAATAATTCCCAAAACTAAGAAATCTTCAAAATACTAGAATTTTGTATTTTGAAACATTACGTTGATTTGATGGAAAATAACCTATAAAATAAGAGATTTTATAAAACGCTAGAATTTCAAGAAATTAGGTTGATTTGTTGGATTATATTCCACAAAACTATGAAATTTTGTGCGATGTTAGAATTTGTATTTTGGAAATTATGTTCATTTGGTGGGTAATAGTCCATAAAAACTGATAGATTTTTTAAGATATTAAAACTTTTTATTTTTGGAAACTATACTAATTTATTGGAATTTTCCACCAAAACATATAGATATTTTAAACCGTTAGAATTTTGAAAAATTATATTCATTTGGAAAACTTCGATATGATATAAAATGCTATAATTATATATTTTAATAAATTATGTTGATTTAATTAACAATAATAATAAATTTTTAAAAAATTTGAAAATGCAAGAATTTTCTGTTTTAGGAATTTATATTAGGATATAAATTTTGAAAATTTCTATATCTGAATTATTTCTAATAATGAGTTCTATGCATTTAAGTGTACGAAATAACTGAACTAAAATATTTTGGGTCAAAAAACTATATTACTTATGCGTCTCATATTTCTGAACAAACCCGAATCTTACTTAAAAAGAAAAGAAAACAATGCGAGTGATAGAGAAATGTGTCATTTCTTCTTCTTACTATCATCGATTCTAATGAGTTGAACCGGAGCAGCTGGTACTCTAAACCACCATTCTCTTATCCGCCTCTCTAACCGGTCACTACTCGCTTTCCGCCACTCAACTTCCCTCGTGAACCACTCTACAAACGCAATCGTTATTAAGTACTTCACCGGAACAACCGCCAATGTAACCGCCACAATCACTAGCGATATAGCCGCTGTATCTGTTGCCTGCATACATATTACCAGAAATAGAACGTTGAATTTTAACCGGATACACTGTTTTGCGATAATTACCCAAACTGAGATGGTCGAACCTGGACCGAACCAGAATTTTTTGTTCGATTTTGGTTATAAGCTAGCCGATCGGATAAAAAAATAAAATGGGTTGGTTATCAGTTCGTTCTGCCGAACATATAACCGAATTTTAATAAAAAAAATCAAAATTTAAACCAAAATTTTGAAATAAAACAGTTACCTAAAATTAACCGAATTACCTTAACCGATCTGAAATTTTACAAAAAATTCTGGTTAAACCGAAAACTCAGTTAATTTCGGGTAACTTTTATAATACAAAATTAACACTGAACCGAACCAAACCAAAATTTTAATAGGTTCATTTCGATAATTCAATTGAAAACCCGAAAAAACCGAAAACCGAGAAATCCAAACCGAAATGGCCCGAACCAAACCGAATCACAAGGCTAGCT
>OVAO01002006.1:0-13641 GCA_900406285.1 Biscutella auriculata
TTTTTTCAAACTAATTAGAAAAAAACGGATCGTCTAAAAAAAGTGAACTTGACCCGCATGAGATAACTTTATTGCCCTGGAGCTCTATTATTGTCAAAACTGAATCGTCCTTCTCTCAACTTCTTCGTTCGATTTCTCCTTTGATTCTATCAATCCGGAAGTTTAATCTAATGTCCTTCGCCATCGATTTCACTATGTTCTTGAAGCCAATGATTCACTTTTCTTTGGTAATCCCTTTCCTCTCTCTGTATCGTCCTTTTCTCTCTCTCTTTGGTTTCTCACTCACTAGCTTCTTCTTCCTCGTAATTTCAGGTTTAATCGTTGGTGTACTCTGCTAATATTTCCGGACTAGTATTAGGTTTGCCTCCTCAAGATTCATATTCTGTTTTCTTATCATATTTCGTTGTTGTTGAAGGGTGATATAGAGGGTCCCTTGATGTTCTCTCTCAGAATCTGGTATTAACAATAACAAATTAACTTGAAAATGATATCTAATGGTTGTATTTCTTTTGATTCAAAGGAAAATAGCTAAGCGAGGAAAACAAAATTTAGCTCTTCATAATTTACCACTGTGATTTAGTCGTGGTTTTTAGCATACGTAACTAATGAAATGCTAACTGACTTTCTATGGCAAGGGCATTGTTGAAGATAAAGCTAAATCACTACCATTTCATGTCCCACTTTTGGCAGTGGCACGTCAACAGCTCATCCTCGGTATAGATCAATTATGATCTTATTTTGGGCACAATGACGACAACCTCTTTCCACTTATTTAACTATGTATAACTTCCCCTTCTCCAGGAATATCACAGATGCATGTAGATGATACATCTACTTCATTGATTAAGGTCCATAACAGAGTTATTTCCATATGTTTTCTAGTGCTTTTGAAACTTGTGGCAAATTTAACTGAATGGATAAATACTGTCAAAGACAATTTACATGATGCATGCATACCTCACTAATGAAAGATTCACATTAATGATTGACAGATATGGGAAAAAGTACTCGGTGTTGGCATATTAGAAGCAGCCAATAGAGAACTTTACAAGCCAGAAGACTTGGAGAAAGAAATTAGAACTCAAGCAAAGCTTGTGAAGAGAATTGGTTTTATTGGTCTCGGAGCAATGGGATTTGGTATGGCAGCGCACTTGTTGAAATCAAACTTTTCAGTCCGTGGTTATGACGTAAGCCTTTGATTTACTCGTCTCCCTTAATGCTTTGTTTAAAATGGTTTTTATCACTCATAAGCAGTAACTCTTTATAAGCCAGCACTTGTGAAATGTTTTGCTCAGTGAAATAACATTTGCTAATATTGAGTCATTGGGTGTTACTCATATATGCTTTCTTCTGGTCGTTAGGTTTATCTGAATTTTAACATACAGTTTCATCCTTGTTGAATTTCTCATTCATGTCTAAATTCCTAGTTTGTCTGCTGAAATATTTAACACTCTGCATCTTGGAGATTCTAGTTTGAGCTTGGTCTCTTTGTACGGGATGTTTTGGTTGATATGCTTGTATCAAATAATTGATCTAAACATGTTTATAAATCAATATTTATAGTCTTAATCCGTTAAAAGCATATCGTGCCTTGTAGTGTGTTTTTAGACACAAGGAAATAACTAATTTAATGTTATAAAGGTAGAATATCAGTTAACTTAATGTTGATCTAGTAAGTTAATCTTGCAGGGGATGATTACAAGATTAAAGTTAGGAACCACAAAACTCACATATGCCTTTTCACTCTTCTTTGGCATCTTGATTACATCCGCACTGTCTAGTTTCACCATGAAAACCCATGGATCGTGAGTGCCAGTGATGATCAGACTATCTGCATATGGAACTGGCAATCAAGGACTTGTATTCTGCATATGTTAGGACATTGATGGAGAGGAGCTTCCTCCACATATGATTCGCATCTTGGAGATAGAGATAAAAAGGATAAGTCATCATCACTTTAATGTTCTAATTTCCACACATTACGAACAAACAAATTAGTAAATTTTATATTATTTTTTTTNTTTTTTTTGCTGTGTGGGTGTTAATTGTTTGGTTTTGTGCCTCTTTTATGTATGCGTAGAAGGTGGAGAGGGAAGTAGGTCAACTGAGAGAAATAATGAGGAAGATAATGAAGTTTCTAGACTTTGATTAAATCAAATTTTCATGTTGTCGATAAGTGTGTCATCTCCATGTTTTTATGTTTAATATTTTATGTTAAGAACTTTGTGTTCAGGGATTACTGAATTGTTGAATTCACATTCTAATTTCAGAAATTTTTGTTGTTTAATTTTGTGGTCGTGTGTTTGTGTTCACCATGAACACAAAATCAGGAAAAACAAACCACGAACATAAAAAATTGAGAACGATATTGTGAACATAAAAACAATAAAACCCAACAAAAGATTATGAGACAAAAACTGTTTTTTTAAAACCAAAACACAAAACCGCGAAAATAAAAACATAAGTGTGAAATGCACTTTATGTTCATGCTTTTCATTTTTTTCTGGTAATGTTTCCATGCTTGTTTTTTATGTTCGACATTTTAGGTTCGCTTCTCATATTTTCGCGCTCATTTTTTCTCCAACTATTGTTTCTATTTGAATCATTTGTATGTAATGTTTAAAATTTATTTCTATGTGAACATGTTCATATGTCCATTTGTTGTGTTCATGTTTTATAGTCATGTTTTTATGTTCAGGATTTTGTGTTATGTACCTCATAACCAGTTACTCATTATGTACTCATAATATTGCGACCCTTCAGTATTCATGTACGAGGTTTTATGTTTAGTAGTATCGTATTCATGTTTTCACGATTTATGTTGAGTTTTTTAATAGAAACTATACATAAATTGTTTCAAAATATTATGAGTAACTAAACATAAACTATTTTTTAAAACCAGAACACAAAACCGCGCACATAAAAAACATGAGTGTGAAATGTACTTTATGTTCATGCTCTTCATTTTTTCTGGTAATGTCTCCATGTTTGTTTTTATGTTCCACATTTCATGTTCGCTTCTCACATTTTCGCGCTCACATTTTTCTTTCAACTATTGTTTCTAGTTGACTCCTCTGTATGTAATGTTTAAAGTTCATTTCTTTGTGAGCATGTTCATATGTCCATTTGATATGTTCATGTTTTATAGTCATGTTTTTATATTCAAGATTTTGTGTTCTGTTTCTTAAAACCAATTACTGATTATGTACTCATAATATTGCGACTCTTCATTATTCATGTTCGAGGTTTTATGTTCAGTACTATCGTGTTCATGCTTTCGCGATTTCTATTTTGAGTTTTCATGTTCACGATTTGTTTGTTGGGTTTTCATGTTTACAACTTAGGTACTCATAATATTGTAATGCCTCTAAAATTGTTGCCTTGTTTTAGGATAAAATACTCATAATATTTGTAATGCCTCTTTAAGTATTTCCAAGTCACTAAAAAATAAAACTCAAACTCAAACTCAACACACAAAATAACCCATACAATAAATTGTCAGTCCTACCACAAAAACACGAACAAAAAAGAGTACAATGTTGAGGGTGATTAAATGTCGTTTCGAATTTGTGGTTGCCATGATTTTTTTTTATTAGAATATTTTCTACCAAACTAATGAATTGATCAACAAAACATAAATGATCAATCTTAGATTTCTGGATAGTGTTTTGTGGTTACGTCATGCTATTTTTCACTACAAATTTTTCAAAATACATTTTAAATTGTTGGAAAAAAATATTAAACTTCTCTAACTATGATTCTCTCTAACTGTCAACTGAGAAATATCTACTAGATTTTTTATGCTAGAAAGAAGAAAGACAAATATTTGTTAAAAAGTACAAATAGTTTATTAATGCTTTAAGATACTCGTTTTGTTTTATGAGAGAGAAATCACAAAATGTCTTAGATTATTTTGCTTCAACAGAATAAACAAGATATAAAGGTAGTTTCGGGTTTTACTATGATGGAAAAATACTTTCTGTACGTTAAAGTCCACCTGAAAACCAACCTCTCTTTTCCTCTAATTTCTTTGCAAAAAGTCTGCTTTTGTCTAAATCTCCCTTATAATAATCAACTTTCTTCTTTATCTCTTATAATGAGTCATTCTTCTCTACATCTCATATATATATAATACATATTTAATACATTATCAACACGATCATCTCAGGATCGATTTGAACTCTAAATATTCGAGTTCATACATTATTTATTTCATGCTCATTTAATTTATGTTATTTATAGTTTATTATGATTGTAAGGATAGAATTATCTCCACGATCTATATTTATTTAACTTATGTTATTTATGTTATATTCTTATCGTTAGGATGAAACTACCTCCACGATCAATTTATTTAATTATTGTTGTTATGGAGGCGTAATATTGTACCCATATTTACTTATTGTTGATATGGTGACGTACTACTGTATCCATATATATTTATTGTTGTTATGGTGGCGTACTACCGTACCCATATTTATATGTGTTATGGTGGGTGGACAGTCGTGACCTATATTTATTTATTGTTGTTATGATGAGCGGACGACCGTGACCCATATTTATTTAATTTAATTAATCAATTTAAGTTCTACTTATGTTCAATTAATTAACTTAAATTTTGACCATGTAAAACTGATGAATTTGAATTACTGTTTATTTCTATTATTATCAAAGTATATTTTAACCGGTTTTATGCAACTGAATTTAAATTAAGCATTTTGTTTTTCTGTTTACACAAATACCATGTCGAATTTGGCAAAACTCGTGATTGCCGCCCTAGAAGTTTCCGGAAGAAACTATATGACGTGGGCGTTGGATGCGAAAATGCATCTTAAGGCAAACAGGCTCTTTGATGCCATCGATCGATCTAAAATGATCTCAGATGAGAAAAAGTAAAAAGGCATGATATTTTTACGCCATATTTATATGTGTTATGGTGGGCGGACAACCGTGACCTATATTTATTTATTGTTGTTATGGTGGGCGGACGACCGCGGCCCATATTTATTTAATTTAATTAATCAATTTAAGTTCTACTTATGTTCAATTAATTGACTTAAATTTTTTCCATGTAAAACTGATGAATTTGAATTACTGTTCATTTATATTATTATCGAGTATATTTTAACCGGTTTTACTCAACTGAATTTAAATTAAACATTTTTTTCTGTTTACATAGATACCATGTCGAATTTATCAACTCAAAACTCGTGATTTCTGCCCTAGAAGTTTCCGGAAGAAACTATATGACGTGGGCATTAGATGCAAAAATGCATCTCAAGGCAAACGGTTTCCTTGATGACATCGATCGATCTAAAATGATTTCAGATGAGAAAAAGCCAAAAGCCATAATATTTTTACGCCACCATCTCGATGATGGTTTAAAGGGCGAATATATCACGAGAGAAGATTCTGCAGAGCTTTGGTAATCACTCCAAGATAGGTTTGATCACCAAAAATATGTGATCTTACCAAAAGTAAAGCATGAGTGGTTGAACCTCTGATTTCAAGATTACAAAAGCGTTAGTGTATATAATTCGGCCATGTTTTGCATAACATCCCGAATGATGTTATGTGGAGAAAAAGTTACTGATTAAGATATTATTGAGAAAACTCTCCAAACTTTCCATCTTGGAAATGTACTCTTACAGTAACAATACAGGGCCAAACGATTCACTAATTAGTCGGAGTTGATGCAAGTCCTTCTCGTTGCTGAAAAAAACAACAAACTCAAAATATTAAACCATTAGATGTGTCCAACGAGAGAGACTCTATTCCCAGAAGTGAATGTGGTTGCATCATCCAACCATAACAATGGCCAAGGACGTGGACAAAAACGCGGTCGAAACTATTACTGTGATCCTGGAAAATGGAGTGGGAAAGGAAACAAAAGGAATTTTCGTATTAATTATTCTTAAAGGGAAAAGACCAACAAAAAATCCCAACAAAATTGAGTTGGTCGGAAAAACTACGAAAAAATGCTTGCCACAGATGTGGCATGAAAGGACATTGGTACCGTAACTGTCATATGCCGAAATATTTCGCCGAATTATATAAAAAATCAAAGGGAAGAGATGGTGAAACTAATTTCACCGCCCATGAACTCGGCGAGCCTTACTATCATGGCTTAATGATGAAACTCATCTTGATGTTACATACTTTATCACTGACTCAGGAAACGTCTGTGAGAAGCCAAAAAATTAAAAGGATCGAATAGACATGTTTAATAATAGTTGCAATCTTCATGAAGAAAAAAATAGAATAATATTTTGTAATGAATACTTTTTGGGGGTTTCAAAAGTTATTGCAAAATAGTTTTATGTAAACCGTTTTGTTGTAATATAAAGTATTTTGTTCTAAAATCTCCGTTTTTATGTTTTACTAACACAATTTTTATATATTTTGAGATCTAGAAGATGTCACAATTCGAAAATCAAGAAGGAGAGATATGTCTGGCCGATAGTGCTGCAACACACACCATACTTAAAGATAGAAAATATTTCTCCTCTCTTAAGTTAAGTGATGCCAATGTAAACTCTATATATGGCAGTGCAAAAATCATCATGGGCTCGAGAAGTGTCAAAATTTCAATGCCAAATGGAACGAAGTTTGAAATAAATGATGCACTATATTCTCCCAAATCTTATAGAAACTTACTCAGTTTCATAGATATCCGCCGAAATGGTTATTATATAGAAACTATGAGTAAAAATGGCATTGAATATTTTTGCATTATGTCCGTTACTCCGGAGAGGAAAGTTAAGCTGGAAGAATTACCAACATTATCCTGAGGATTATATTCCACAAATATCAAGGTGATTGAATCATATGCCACAATTGAAGTTTACCAATACTTTTAAAGTTTGGCATGAACGACTAGGGCATTCTGGTTCAGTCATGATGTGAAAATTTTTGGAAAATTCTAGTATGCATCCATTGAAAAACCAGAAAATTTTTCAATGCAATGAATTTTTATGTGATGTTTGTTCTCGATGAAAACTAATAACTCGACCATCATGAGCGTAAATTGGGAATGAATTACCAGAATTCTTAGAAAGAATACATGGTAATATATGTGGGTCGATCCACCCACAATGCGAGACATTTAGATATTTCATGGTATTGATTGACGCATCCAACAGATGGTCACATGTGTGTCTATTGACCACAAGAAATATGGCTTTGGCTAAATTCATTTCTCAAATAATCAGGTTGAGGGCACAATTCCCTAATTATACAATAAAGAAATGCAGGCTCGATAACCCCGGTGAATTCACTTCACAAGCCTTTAATGATTATTGTATGCCAATTGGAATCGACGTTGAACACACGGTTCCTCATGTACATACACTAAATAGCTTGGTTGAGTCCTTAATTAAACGGATGCAACTTATTGCTAGACTTTTAATAATGAGTACAAAGCTCTTGATTTCTATTTCGAGCCATATTATATTGCATGCAGCAACACTGGTCCGAATTAGGCCAAGTGCATATCATAAATACTCCCCATTACAATTAGCATATGGGAGAGAACCAAATTTATCTCATCTCCGTGTTTTTCATTTGCGGCTTATGTCCCTATTGCCCCACCGCAATGAAAAAAAATGGGATCACAAAGTAGATTAGGTATATACATTGGTTTTGTATCATCAAGTATAATCAGATATCTTGAACCGCAAACTGGTGATACGTTTACGGCTCGTTTTACCGATTGCAATTTTATGAAGATGATTCTCAGCGTTAGGGGGATGAATGAAAAAAATTCCAAAAGATGTTTCATGGTATAACACATCTTTGTTATACATTGACCCCCCCCCCCCCCCCCCCCCNCGTGAACTTGAAGTTCTAAAAATTATTCATATACAAAATTTGGCAAATCAGTTACCAGATGCATTTACATATACAAAGAGGATAACAAAATCATATATCCCCGCGGTTAACTCTCCATCAAAAGTTGAGATTCCAAAGGAGCAAGTTGAGCTTAGTAAAATAAATGAACCCAAGGCTCAACTGAAACACGGAAGGCCAATGGGCTCAAAAGATAAAAACCCTCGAAAGAAAAAACAAATGGGAGCGTCAAGTGACCTAAATTCATATGTAAAGATTCCAGAAGAATCTCATAAAGTAAAAAGTCCAGAAGACATACGTGATAATTCCTGAAGAACTAGACAAAGAAAAAGGTCTGGAAGATACAGAAAAGTATGAGATTTTCATCAACTACTCCAGTACTGAAAAATTATGGGTTAACGATGAAATAAAATATAGTGATGGAATATTCTCCTTCTTTGTATCCAAAGAAATTGATTATTAAATAGATGATCCAGATTCAAGGTCCATATCAGAATGGGAGAAAAGAACCACCGATTAGGAGAGATGGAAAATGACCATGGAAACTAAATTATCCTCCCTGAACAAAAGAAGTGTTTTTTGGACCTATTGTCGTTACACCTGAAGATATAAAACCAGTGGGGTACAAGTGTGTCTTTGTGCGAAACTGGAATGAGAACATTGAGCTCACAAGATATAAAGCCCGACTTGTCGCACAAGGATTCTTGCAAAGACCGGAAATAGATTATGAGGAAACATATTCCCCGGTTATGGATGCTATTACATTCAGATATTTGATGAGCCTGATGGCATCCAACGATCTAGAAATATACCTCATGAATGTTATGACTGTATATCTATATGGTAACGATATTTACATGAAAATCCCAAAAGGATTTAAAATGCTCGAAGCATTAAGTTCAAGATCTAAGAAAGTATGTTCGGTTAAATTACAACGATCATTATACAGGTTAAAACAGTCTGGTCGCATGTGATTTAATCGCCTAAGTGAATATCTCTTGAAAAAAGGATACATTAATAATGTGATATGTCTGTGCGTGTTTATTAAGAAATCATCATATGGGTTTGTGATTATTGATGTATATGTTGATGATCTTAACATTATTGGAACTCGAAAAGAAATTGAAGAAGCAAGAACACATATGAAAAAAAAGTTTGAAATGAAAGATCTTGGGCAAACAAAGTTTTGCCTTAGGCTCTAGATAGAGCACCTAAAAGATGGAATATTTGTTTATCAATCAAGTTATACTAAAAGGAACATGAAACACTTCAATATGGATAAAGCAAATCATTTAAGTACTCCAGTGGTTAATAGAACATTGGATACTGAAAATATCCATTCCGGCCTCGTGAAGAGAACGAGGAAATATTAGATCCTGAAGTACCTTATATGAGTGTTGTCGGTGAACTTATGTATCTTGCAAATTGTACTCGACCGGATATAGCGTTTGTCACTAATTTACTAGCAAGTTATAGTTCATCCCCGACGCGCAGACACTGGAATGGAATCAAACATATTTTCTGTTATCTTCAAGGTACAATTGATTTGAGATTATTTTATACCAAAAATTCTAAAGTTGGTCTAGTTGGTTTTGCAGATGCATGCTATTTATCAGACCCGCATAAAGCTCGATTGCAAACGGAGTATGTTTTCACAATAGGAGGAAAAACAATATCATGGCAATCCCAGAAAAAGACGCTAGTCTCGACCTTGTCAAATCATGCATAGGTAATTGCGATCCACGAAGCATGTAGAGAGTGTACATGGCTTAGATCTCTAATTCAACACATATAAGTGGCGAGTGGAGTTGCAACAAGTAAAGAGCCAACAATTGTGTTCGAAGATATTGTTGCATGTGTGTCTCAAATCAAAGAAGAATATATCAAGAGCGACATAACGAAACATATAACTCCATGATTTTTCTCATACACTCAAGAACTCGAGAAGAACCGAGAAGTCGACGTCCAATACATTCGCTCGAGTGAAAATGTAGGAGACTTATTTATTAATGGACTTCCAATGACACCATTCAAGAAACACGTTCTAAGTGTTGGAATGTGTCACTTACGAGAATTGCAATAATGAGACTATATTCTGCTTTGTAGGGGGAGATTACAACGTTGTACTCTTTTTCCTTCATCATGATTTTTATCCCGTTGAGTTTTTCCATGGTAAGATTTTTAACGAGACAGCCCATAATATACTAAATATTTATAGATAAGTAAGTGGGAGTGTTGTAGATAATTATCTTAAAATAATCATATTTTATTATATGAGTCGATTCAAACCGACTCGAGTTGCCTATAAATAGAGGCATTGTATTTGTCAGAGAAGTACTAGAGTGATAATCATAATGACCAACTTTCCTCTTTATCTCTTCTCACGAGCCCTCCTTCTCTTGATCTCACATAGGAGCAGATCTAGAAAAAAATTTCAGAGGGTGAAATTGCTAAAATAATAGTTTTCGAGGGTGCAAATTAGTAAAGAAATTAATCTTTGGCTTGGAATTGTAAATTTTTTTAAATTTCACCCGGTTCAATTGACCACCCAAGTGACAATGTGGCTCCGCCTCAAATCTTAAATATATATATATATATATATATATATATAATATCTCATATATAAACACAAATATCTATTATATTTATTATATATATTATTTAATATGAGTCATATATATGACTTTTTGTTCACCCCGTATCTCCTTTTTTCTGTCACAATTCAAACTATATTTCTTGATATGTATGTTATGCAATGCTCCCCACAATCTCACTCATACTTGTTATTTGAGTGTACTTATTTACATGATATGAACTTATATTAAGTCCAAGATTGATAAAAGCTATCCGACTCGGTAAGCAGTAGCAGAATGGTTACTGATGTAGCCATCAACAACACCAGCTCGCAGGGTTGGCCCTTACTTTTCGTGGACCACAAGTAGAAAAAAATAATGAGGCATTTTAGCTTAACAAAAAAAAATATAAAAAATGGTGTTCAGGTAGATTCGAACTCAAGACACAAACAACATTAGAAATGTACCTTACCACTACACTATGAATGAATTTTTGAAAATTTAGGGCCAATTTATTACTTATAATATAAGGCCGTAAGCTGGTGCTTGGCCAGCTTGCCCCTAGAATCCGGCCTGCCAGCTCGTTACAAGCGTCTCCTCAAGTTCGTTTATCAGATAATAATTTAGTCCTTATAGCGAGAACACAACAATCATGTATTCGGAAAGACTCATCATTTCGCATTAGACATGAACATATCATCAACAAGTTAATTCAGGCCAGACCTATCTCCATTTCCCGCAAGGATATCACATTTCTCTATTAGAGCGTTATTGTGATTGTATTTTATACATTTAGTAACCGTCTTGTCTGCTATTTGTTTTCCACCATTCATGGACATTTCTCTCTTTCGAGATGGTAGATTAGTGTTGTACATATGTTAGGTTTTTCGGTTCAATATTTTTGTTAAGTTCTATGGACTTCCAACTCAATATCAAAGACAATGAGTAGATTGACCTATATCACTTATATATTATTCATGTTTCCTTAATCTTTTTGATGTNAGACTTCCAACTCAATATCAAAGAGTAGATTGACCTATATCACTTATATATTATTCATGTTTCCTTAATCTTTTTGATGTGAGATATTCTTCACAGCCCTCTCGAGATAATAGTTCATCTAACCATTAATCTCGACAATATTTCATTCTAGGATAAGATTCATGTTAGATCGACCAAACTAGTATTGAGTCAGATCAATATCAGGTAAGATCGATTAGGCCAAGTTTGAGCCTAACCGATTTCAGTTTAACGGGGCAACATGTGAACATGTCCTATACCATCACTACAAGAAAACTTCATTTATGCAACTACGTTTGCGATTAATGTAAGACTATTATTCAACTCCATTAGAGAAGTCGCAAAAATGTCGCTAATCTGCAAGGTGCACATCATAGTCATAATTTGTGACCTTTTGTGATTAAGTGATGCAATCATAATTTATTCGCAAATTGTGCAACCCATTTATGACTATATCCTGTAGTCACAAATTTTTGTGATTGTTTATAANAACCCATTTATGACTATATCCTGTAGTCACAAATTTTTGTGATTGTTTATAAAGGAATGGAAAATTAGTCGCTAATTTTGTGACTAATTTGCGAGTCTAATACAATATTTTCCAAAAAACTGCGATAGGGTGGCAAAGTAGTCACAAAATTTTTGTAAATGTTTAGCCACTATATGCTTTTGTGACTACTTTGTCACTCTTCATGATCTAGAGAATAATGTAATACACTACTACATTGTCACTTACCATAGTTTAGGGATACATGTATTAAAAAAAAACCGCAAACTTTACGACTAATTATATAAATAATTTTAACATAATTATATAATTATATCTTAAATAATCCAAACTAAACTAAATAAAAGTGAAACTCTAATAATCAAATAGTAATATATTAAATTGGTGTTGTCAATAACCAATATTATCACATTAGCCCACTCGTTACAACATATCTATTTGGTTCTCTTTTATTTGTCATACCAGGGTTTGAATTGCGACTACCCTAATGAATGAGTCATAATTAGTCAAATTTGCCACTCCGTTCACTTTTGTGATTAAATCTGTAGTAACTAAGTGACGACTTTGAGATTATTTCTTGTATTACATGTTAATTTCTATAAACTTTTAACTTAAAATCAATTGGCAATGAATAGATTATAATCATATTACGGTAAGATATTCTTTACAAATGTCACCTTTAAAATATAAAAAACCTAAATTTCTTAAAAGTTAAATTCTCCTCAACCAAATTAACTGTTTATGTTATGTGTGTTTTGAAAGATTGAAGAGATATGAAGTATTGAAGTAAGATAAGAAGTAGAATGAGAGTAAGCCGTGGCGCTTGAGAGAGAGTTAAGGAAGAACACATTGTATTAACTTCAAAGAATGAGTTATGATGCATATTTCTATTAGAGCATACAAAGAACCCTAACCCAAAAAAGAAACAGAGGTTGAGAGTGTCTTCGGCATGGATTGAGACTGATGAAAAGGAAGTTGAACCACTTTGCCTTCTTCTTCATTATCTTTAAGCTTTAATGAGAGATAATGACTGATCAGAGCATCCTAAAATAGAACCATTGACCTCTCATATCTGCTACTTATTTTTTTGTATAACCGAACATTCCCCTTTGGAATAATCTTTCTTTTATTTCAATCTTTGCACTTCCAACATGCACAACTCTTTCCTTGAAGCATACTCACTATTTATACTTAAGTCATGCATTATGTACTCCATGACTTAATCTTATTCTCATAACCTAACATGTTTTAATACTTGCTATATATAATAATTTATTGTAACTTGATTTGATATGACTTTTAACGACTGGATTATCCGCTCTGCTCGAAAACTTCATTCTCTCTACAGAAATACAAACGCATACAATTTGAACTTCATACTTTTTTACATTGTTTGATTTCATTCGCCTATTCTCCACTTCTATTTGTTTAATAAACCTAAACGAGTATATTCTGAAACTATTAATTTATCAAATATCTGTGGACAGTGATTTTCATTAATAACCCTAGAAACCGGAGTAGGGTTCACATTATTATTACTCTTCTTTTTTTTCATCTTATTATTACTCTTCTTATCTACTAAAAAAAAGAAAAAGTAGCAAGAGAACACATGTCAAACCAACAATTTTTTATTTATTTTTACCATTCAAAATTTGATATCCTGTTCACAAACACTTATATATTTCATTCCTT
>OVAO01002008.1:0-12496 GCA_900406285.1 Biscutella auriculata
AGGCTTGTTCATTCGAAAACGGCGGCGAAATATTTGAGGAGAGTAAGTTGGATTGTCCGAAAAGTAATCATTACAAAGCCGGATGTGTCCTTCTTCGCGGTTCCGTTCAATAAAAGCTCTTCTTCGCGGTGGTCTTATACTATGTTCTAAATGATTAGAGAGATTCTGGAATGTTTGCTCGAAAACTTGATCGGATATTGCATTTATTTCTTGATTGAGAGCTTCTTGAAAAACTCGATCCCAATCGCTATCCATGAAAGAATATATTAAGAGAATTATGAGGGTAATTTGTGTAAATTGGAGTTAAGATTTTGGTTTGTTAAAAGGAAGAAAAGAGAGCATATGAGAGAAACGAGAGTATGGTATTAACATTATATATAACTCAATTGGTTTTGATACAAAACAAAAGAAATAATACAAGTTGGTGAGGTATTTGTTGTTATATGTCACAAGAGATTTTTAGACTTTGTTCCTATATGTCACAAGTGTGCTAGAAGCTGTCAGAAAAGTAAAAAAGACAGTAAAAATCAGTCTTCTTGGTCGTATATGTCACACGCACCATGTCCAGTCTTGCACCATAGCACTCGCACCATATCAGTCATCTCTTTAAACCGATCGGATGGGTCCTGTAAACAAAGATAACATATCAGTCATCTCTTTAAACAAAGATAACATACTGAAAGAGATGGCTAGGAAACATAGAGCATATGGGACTTAACTTAACTTCCACATGGCTAGGTAATTGCCTTCGTTTTCTTTTCAAGTTTGCACCTGTAAACCATAACTGAAATTAAACCATAACTCAAACTAAAACATATAAAACAAGCATCAAAATTAAACCATAACGCAAGATGGACTTCAATATGGACTCCCAAATTCTTCTTCTCAGTCGGTTCAAACTGAACCAGCTGAGAAGAAGAACTTGCGAGTCCCTATTATAATACATCAAACAAGATACAGAGCACAACACAAAATACAGTAGTGTTCCATAGTATCAGAGATTCTGGGTTTATAAATGCGAGAGTCACACTTAAAAACCTAGAATCTGTGATGCCCATGGAACGGTGGTTGTAGACTGTGTCATGTCACATATTATACACTACTGTTACATTGAATCACAGATTCTGGGTTTTTAAGTGCGAGAGTCACACTTAAAAAACCTAAAACCTGTGATGCCAATGTAACGGTCATGCCTATCTAATTCCATATCTAATTACATATCTAACAAGAATTAAAAGAGAAAGCTAGAATTAACTTAACTTCGTGAAACCTTGGTCTCCTTTTCAGTTTTGCACCTGTCAACCAAATGTTATCAAGTTAGTGAATTCTGATCACTATAAACCAGAACTGAAATTGATTACAAATATATGAAGCATAAAGGTTTTGACCATAAGCGAGTGGTTATAATTTGCAAACATTTGCAACATTGCGCCTGAGAATTAAACCAGTATTGCGCCTCTGATCAAATATTCAGACGCAATGTTTGCAAATGCTTGACAATTTAACCATTCAACCGATCAGTTTATACACAAACGATATAAAACACTAATATATTCCACATTAAACCGATTACATGAGATTTTACATAAAATTTCCTAAACCACAGATTACACATTACATCAAACTAAACACAGATTGCAATATCTTACAACAAAAACACAAGGCAATATTTTACAACAAACAAAGGCAATTAATCATCCAACAATTCCAGAATCAGTTTATCCTTCAGTCGGCTTTCAAGTTCAGTTAGTGTTGATTTAGTTAGAAGTGTTTCTAGCATAGTTGTCTTGCCACTTTGTTTTTTCAAAACAGCTTCTTTCTCTTTCAACTCGAACATTAACTGATATGCATCAAGCGCACTTTGATTAAATTCTGATCCTAAATTTTCAGTTCTTTTCTTCTTGGTTTTACGCTTTGCAGCCTTAACCCCTATAGGCCTTTCCTCTGGAACATCATGTGCTGGCAAGGAAGTTGCCTCCTCATCATTAGGTAACTTCCTCTTTGAACTACCAGACACATTCCCAGCCAGAGTAGCACACCATTTCTGCTCATTTCGCAGCACCAACCAAGCATGCTCAAGGACAAAGTCCTTCCCATTATCTTGTTTATAAATTTTTAAGGCATTGCTCTTTCCAATGTCATCATTCTCCCCACTACTCTTATTTCTCTGTGCTGCTTCATAAGCACCACAGAACTTACTAACACTTTCGTTTATTTTTCCCCAACGTGACTTACAAGTCACTCCTACCCTACGCTCACCCCATTAATTTCTCGACTACCATTGTAATACTCAGCCACACGGTCCCAGAAAGTCGAGTTTCTCTGCTCATTGGCAACAATAGCATCCTTGCTAGTGTTAAGTCAAGCTGAGCAGAGGATTACATCGTTTCTGGAACTCCAAAACTTCCTCTTTTCAGAACGGTTGGGAATAGGGTTGGTTCGGTGACTTTCTTGAGTGAAATTAATTTGGCTTTCATTTATTTGTGTGTTTGAAAGAGGATTCATTTCTTGACTATTAAGAAGATCAAGAAATGGTTGATTGGAACCATAGAAGGAATCCATATTTCCAAATAACAGAGAGGAAGAGGAGAAGAGAAAAAGATAAGAAATGGTTGAGTACTGATACGTTTACTTACTATGTATTTATAACTAATTTAGTTTAAATTTTTTAGGGTTCAGACATTTAATTCGTGTCATTTAATATTATAGGTGGGGTAAGTGGTTAAAGATCAAGTACACAATACCAATCAGGTTAATGCAAGACAATCAATACAATAGCAATCAATCAATACAGAACCAATCAGGTTAATGCAAGAAACTCAATACAATAACAATCAGTAAAAAATCAATACAAAAGCTATCAGGTATATGAGATTAGTTAGATTTTAAGGTTTATTTAAGATTTCAGATTGACATTTCAGATTAAACAAGGAAGATTTTTCATACTTTACATTTCCGATTAAAAAGGTAATTTCTAAAAATTACCATAATTATTCATAGTTATACAGGTTCATTTACGATTTCAGATTAACATTTCACATAACCATCTCAGATTAATCATACTTAACATTTCACTTAAGCATTTGAGATTAAAACATATTAAGATTAAACAGATTATGATTTCAGATTAACAGACTATGATTAAACGGACTAAACATTTCAGATTAAACATCTCAAGTTATTCATAATAAACCAACTCAGATTAATCATGGTCATTTAGAAGATAACATTTCGGAAAACACAATCCCAGATTCATTAGACAGATTAGAATATGTACCTTATTGTTTGCAGATTCGAGTTCTCTGGTTTTCTCTTTTATCAGCTTACTGAAGAAACAATTCCTGCAAAACCATGTCAAAAACCTTATTAGTATCATATACAAACAAAGACAAAATACAATTACAAGTTATTTCCATAATGAAATTCAACTCAAACCCTAATATGAGATTCAAATTCCCAATGTTTCATTTTGATTCAATTGAGAAACCACCCATTAAACATCTGTAATTAACAATACAAGTCGAGTTAAACCTAGATTTAATGTTTTCCCCAATTCGATTTCGACTAAACCCTAATCCGAAATTCGAATTCCAACAAGTTTCATTTCGAATCAGTTGAGAAACCACCCATTAAACATCTCTAATTATCAATACAAGTCGATTTAAACCTAGATTTAACGTTTTCCCCAATTCGATTTCGATTAAACCCTAATCCGAAATTCGATTTCCAACAAGTTTCATTTCGAATCAGATGAGAAACCACCGATTAAACTTCTCTAATTAACAATAGAAGTCGATTAAAACCAATATTTAACGTTTTCCCCAAATCGATTTCGAATAAACCCTAATCCGAAATTTGATTTCCAACAAGTTTCATTTCGAATCAGATGAGAAACTACCGATTAAACTTCTCTAATTAACAATAGAAGTCGATTTAAACCAATATTTAACGTTTTCCCCAAATCGATTTCGAATGAAACCCTAATCCCAAAATGTTTATCAATCTACACGAAAATCCTACGAAAACAAGTAAATACGATAAGAAAAGGTGAGATGCACTTATCTTATCTTATCGTCCGGCGGATTTGGCGTCGAATCTCGCCGGAAAAGAAACGAGACGAAATCGCCATAGACGGAGCCGATATCGCTTTCGCGAGAGAAAGAAGAAAATGAGAGAGAAATGAAAAGAAGAAACAAAAAATGACGCCGCGTGTGACGAAGGAGCGGACCTTCACGCGCCAAGAACGAGCCCAGAACAAGGAACGGACCCTCGTCCAAGAACCCCATGCCCAACCCAAATATTATTAAAATATTCAAGGACCCCGCCCAAGAACCGAGTTTGGCCCGCGATAATGATGGTCTAATCGGTTTGTACAGCAAGCCTAATGAACAAAGGAGGAACTCTATAGAAAGCAAAACTGACGGGATTGAGTCTCTCTTCACAAGCTAGCAAATCAGAAGGTGCGTTATTTTTTCTCCCTGTCCAGGTAAATCCTGTGCGATCGAACTTTTGATTCCACCAGAAAATCTCATTCACCCAATTTTACATGTTAAAGCTCGGAGATTTCCCTGTTATGATCTCATATAAAATCTTCGAATCGGTTTCAAATACCACAAATTTATAACCTCTGATATAACAATATTTTATTGATAGAAGGAGGGCTTGCATTTCTGAATCAAGATCAGAAAGGGTACGGTTCCCAGAAGCTTGACAGGCGTTCATGAATAAGCCACTGGATTCTCTGCACACCCATCCCGCCATCGACCTCCCTTGAAGACCTGTAAAGGATGCGTCAAAATTACATTTTACCCAACCCAGATTTGGGCGACTTCAGCCATTATCCCCATTTTGATTTTCCGCTAAGGTACGGCTAATCTGATTATTCCTCTGGTTATTGTTTCTTTAATTCTCATACCATTCCTCTGCATCTTGTTGAGCATAAAAGAGCATTGTAGCATAATGAATGATTTTATTATGGAAAATCATAAGGTTTCTGGCTTTCCATAATTGCCACAGAATCCAAATTGGGAGATTCTTAAACTGGCTTAGATCATGAGATACATTGTACTCAAAACATTCTTTTAATCTGAGCTCAAGATTAACATCATTCTGATGGAAACTTCTATTAGGTAATCCTGAAGATCTCCACAAGGCTTGAGAAAATTCACAGTAAAAAAACAAGTGATTTTCAGATTCTTCCTCTCTAAAACACCTTTTACATAATGAATCATCTGTAATATGCCTCCGTTTTAGATTTGATCCAACACTTAGAGTATTAGATAAGATACTCCACAACAAATGTTTGATCTTGTTCGGAATATTTAGATGCCATACTGATTTTTTAAGATCATTATTTTGGGATTGATGGTGATTAAGATAATATGGATGATCTTGAATAGCTATTTTATATCGTGATTTAACATTGTATATTCCATCTTTGGAATAATGCCATCCAAACATCAGTATTCGTTCTTCTAGATATCTTGATAGCTAAGATTAGGTCCACATCTTCTGGAATCACAGCTTCCTTAATTTTCAATTCATTCCAATCAGTTCCCGTAACATTAAACCAATCACTAACCAGAGAATCTTTATTGAATGTCGATATAGGAACAGGAGCTCTAGGCGGGTTTGTATTTAACCAAGGATCCACCCAAAATTTTATCAGGTCCATTCCCTACATTATAACGAAGACCCTTGGATATTAAATCTCTTCCAGTAATGATAGATTTCTAGATATAAGATGATTTTGCCTTTTGATTTGTATTAAGGATAATAGATTGATTTTAGAACTTTAGCCATAAGACAATCTGGATTTTTTAGAAGTCTCCAAGTTTGTTTAGCCAACAGAGAATCATTGAATTTCTCTAGATCCTTAAAACCTAGGCCACCCAAATCCTTTGGGATCGCTAATTTTCGCCATTTACACCAATGGACTGTTTTATGATTATCTGTTGAACCCCACCAATATTTATTCAGCATATTAGTAATAGCTGTTATTATTTTCCTGGGGATTTTAAACACATTCATAGAGTAAATGGGCATTGTCATGGCAATAGATTTGAGTAAAATTTCTTTTCCCCCTTTTGACAGGAATTTCATACTCCAGCTGGAAGTTTTTTCTCTGACTTTGTTAAGAATGTCATCAAACATTTCAGTACTTCGTTTCCCATAAGGCGTTGGCAAACCAAGGTATTTTCCTCCTAAATCCTCATTGTGAATGCCTAGGATAGGTCTTAGCTGAGTTTTTCTTGCATCTGGAACTTTGGAACCAAAAGCTATAGAAGATTTATTCAGATTCACTGACTGACCAGATATAGTTGCATAGTCAGATAGAATTTTTCTTATTCTTCGACATGTTTGCTGGTTAGCTGATAGGAAAAACAAAGAATCATCCGCAAATAGTAGATGGTTGATAGGAACACCAGATTGACTTAATCAAATTCCTTTTATTTTGCCTTCATTCAGTTCTCTAGTCATAAGATGTGAAAGAACTTCCGAACATAGAATGAAAAGAAAAGAAGATAGAGAGTCTCCTTGCCTAATCCCTTGACTAGGATAGAAAAAGCCTCTAGAAGTCCCATTAATAATGATTGAAAAACTCACTGATGTTACACAATTCATCACCCATTGTATCCATTTTACATCAAAACCCATATTGGTCATAGTGTTTTTGATAGAATTCCAGTTTAGTTTATCATATGCTTTGGATATATCAGTTTTGAGAGCAAGGTAAGATTTAGCCTGACGCTTCTTAACTCTAAGAGAGTGATAAATTTCGTGAGCTATTATAATATTGTCAGATATTAATCTCCCCGGGATAAAAGCTGCTTGATAGTCTGAAATTATACCATTTAGATTGGTCTTAAGCCTATTAGCAAGGATTTTAGATATAATTTTATACATGACATTACACTGCGCTATTGGCCTAAAATCTGCCATGGTACTTGGAGGATTTACTTTAGGGATAAGGCATAAGTTAGTATGATTGAAAGTAGGACTCATGATGCCCGTTTGGAACTAATTTTTTACCTCCATAATTACCTCTTTCCCTATTTCAGGCCATAAGCGATGGTAAAAATCTGCAGTAAGACCGTCTGGGCCTGGGGCTTTTGAAGAACCAATATCAAACACAGCTCTTTTGATCTCTTCATCTGTGATTGAAGCCATAAGTTGCTCATTCATTAAAGGAGTTACTTTTGGTTGGAATCCTCTGAAGATATCTGCTGAAGGAGTCATCACTGGAGCTTGGAACAGATTTTTGAAGTATGTAATTGCAACATCAGCAATATTAGAATCACCATATTGCATATTACCATCAGAATCCATAATTGAAATGATAGAATTTCGGACTTTTCTAGCCTTTGTACTAGCATGGAAATACTTATTATTTTTATCCCCATTTTGTAACCAATTGTCACGACTTTTTGCTTTCCAATACAGCTCTTCATTGATATAAGCTTGATTCAATTTATATTTCGTTTCTTTCAATTCTTCCACCGAAAGAGTACCATTAGCTATACCATTATCCAGATATTGACGAAGATAAACAATCTCTTTAGCCGAATTGGTTTTATTATTCTTCTTCCATTTACTAATTTCTTTCCGACAGTTAATGATTTTATCAGGAACTGCTGCATTCGAAGTATTAACATGATTCCAGCCTCTGATAATCGATTCTTTAAAACCAGGCCTATCAACATATCTACTATCAAACCGAAATGATTCTTTGCGAACTTCATCTTCGACAGAAATATAGACAATAATAGGACGATGATCAGAGCTACCGAATTCAAGATACTCTGATCGAGCTTTCGGGAACAGGTTTAACCAAGCACTGTTTACAAACGTCTGATCTAAACAAGAGGATATCAAATGGCGACCTCTTCGACCGGTCCAAGAAAACTTATTCCCACTATATGTTAACTCAGCAAAATCACAGATATCAACTAAGCGTCTAAAGTCATTAAACGAATGATCAGGCCTAGGACGACCGCCACGTTTTTCTGAGTTATTCAGTAATTCATTGAAATCGCCTAATGCAATCCAGGGCTGATCAAAACGATTACAATTAATGCGCATAAGAGATTCCCATACATAATTTCGTAAATGAGGAATAGGATTACCATACACAAGAGACAAATAGAAAGGCATTCCATTAAAGATAACATAACAATCGACAATGTTGAGGGAATAAGAAATGATAGAAACATTAACTAGAGACTTCCACATAACTACAAGACCACCACTTAGGCCATTAGGGAAAACAATAAAATAGCGATTAAAACCTAGCAAAGCAGAAACATCTTTCACATATTCGTCATTTTGCTTGGTTTCGGATAGGCAAATGATGTCCAAGGAGAATTTCATTGAAATTTCCTTTAGGCGTCGAACCGTCAAGGCATTACCTAGCCCTTGACAGTTCCAACAGGCTGTCCTCATGGATCTAGAGGTGGTTCAGGGTCCACCGCGCCTCTATTCATTGCAGGAGTTTGATTCTCATCGGTAATAGCATTGCTAGATTGACCTCCCTCTAGATAAATGTTAGTTGGATCATTAGCAATAGAGGATAGCTTATGTTTCTTACCCTCTTTGATGTGAGTTGGGATATCGTCTATCATCAGAGGAGAAAACACAGGGATCACACTTTGTGGCGTGCACAGAGCATCAGCTTCATATTGGAGACGAAGGGGGTGATCAAAATTTGAAGCACTTGCCTCCGGATTGGCAATTAGATGAGGATGCAGAGCAGCAGGAGTATGATCATTTTCACTAGTTCTAGATGATGAACCAGCCGAAACATCATCACCAAAATCCTCCACATTGCAAAAACCAGAATCGTGTAATAAACTGCCACAAGTCGCACAAAAACCCCGTAATCTTTCAAATAAGAATGAAAGTTGAGTATTAACACCTGGTGTGAATTGGAAATTGCGCTTGAACTTCAGCGGGTTCTCCACATCCTATTCTATTTGAACGCGAACAAAATCAACCCAAATAGTTGTCACTGGATCATACTCGATTTTCAGAACCTTCCCCATAGATTCACTGATGCGGTAGAGAAGCTTATAACTCAGATAGTTGCCTGGAATTCCCCTAATTTGGATCCAGAAGGGGATCGAGTTAAGCGTCAATGGGGTTATTGATGGATGCCATTGTTTAAGGACAATCATTCTATCTGAGAATGCCCACGGTCCCCTACGCAAAACAAGATCCATCATCTCTGACGTTGGGAATAAGAATTGAAACTGGTTACCCTCAATTATGCGGCCAGAGATTTGACCCTCTAGACCCCAGACCTTTGGGAGACTCGATATCAGCGCTCTGATTGATTGTTTCTTTGGTATGAGTGGACGGCCAAAGATAATAAACTTATTTTCATGCATCGCTTCAGCCACAAGCTCCATAGGGAGGGAGATTGGGGGATCATCGGATCCCAAATCGTTAAGTTGCATTGATCGTCTAACATGATCAGCCATAACTTTCGAGAGAGAAAAATAACAATTCTAAAGAGGTAATAAGGATGAGAGACAATATAATGAGAACCAACTATAAGTATGATTCAGATTTGTTTTGCAAAATTCATCACGATTCCATAAATAGAACGTGGGGATTGAGGAATGAACTAAGAGGAGTGGGGGAACTCCACTTCGATTCACTCCGGATAACAGTAAACGGAGGTTCAGGCAAGAAAAGTTCATCGGAAAAATCGCATTATTGAGAGAGAAAGCGGTTTCTATCTTTTTCAAACTTCAAAATATATATATTTATTTTTATTTTCTAAAATAAATTGTACCTTCCGTTGGGGGTCGATCTCTTGATTGATTCCCTTATCAAATCGTGGAATATTCCACTAATTCGCGCGATTATGGACCCTCTTGATGTCCCATTAATCCTTAGCATTGATATTCCTCAAACATCATGCTCAGATAGGTGGGGTTGGCTCTTCTCAAAAACAAGACGATATACGATTAAATCAGGTTACCACACATGTGTAAAAGATCAGCAAGACAACTTTGCAGTATTTCAGGGACCTAATATTAACTCTCTTCTAGCAAAGATCCGGAAGATATCGTGCCCACCTAAAATCAAGCATTTCATTTGACAAACATTAACAGGATGTGTCCCGGTCAGTACCAATGTGGTAAAAAGGAAAATTGATTGTGACACCTTGTGTCCTATATGCGGTATTAAGGAGGAAACTATATATCATGTCCTGTTTGAGTGCCCCCGTCAGCTCAAGCATGGGCCCTTTCAGGTATCCCAATCGGACCTTCTGGTAACCCAAGTGCTTCCATCTTTGCCAATTGGGACCATTTATTCTGGCATCTACCCATAGACTCCCCTGTGTCTAGCTATCCTTGGATTCGTTGGTTTATCTGGAAAGCACGTAATGCGAAAGTCTATCAAAACATAGATCCCAACCCTCAAGACATCGTAACGCATGCCGCCCACAAAGCAGACCTATGGACGGAGGCTCAGACGTTGGAGGCATCAAGATCGAGACCCCCGCATATACCTCCGGGAAGGTTCTTCTGTTGTGTGGATGGATCTTTGAAGGACTCGGAAGCCTTCTCAGGTATGGGGTGGTTTTGTTATGCAGCGGACGATTTGAACAAACTCCACTGTGCAAAGAAAATCAGCATATGTGCATCACCACTCCACACTGAAGTTCAAGCCTTGGTATGGGCGATGAAGTGTATGCTTACCCATGATAGGAGGGTTACGACATTCGCCACGGACTCCATGGAGCTATTAGATATGATGTCATCACCCCTCAAGTGGCCAACCTTTGATCGAGACATATCACAGATCTATAATTTACAAGGTATGTTCTCAACGTGCTCTTTCGTCCATATCCCCCGATTACTCAACACCAGCGCAGATGATTTAGCAAAGGACGTCCGTTCTTCTTCTTTAGATATTTCCTTTGTTGATGTAATTCTACCCATTTGAAAATAACAATAATACGTGGCCGAAAAAAAAACAATTTTATGTTTTTATGTTTTATTGATAATTTTTTGTTTGGTAAATCTTTTTGCATAATTACATTAAGAACACAATTAAACAATTTTGCAATTGCCAATCAGAACCATTATTTTTATCAGAACTATTATTTATTTACAACTTTTCATAAGAAAAATGCCATCGAGTAATAAAATTTCTTGGGCTCGACCACGCGCTTGCTGAGGGAGAAAAAGTTAGCGATCTAGGGTTAGCCTCTGTGGCTAACTGTGACGGCTCCAGGACGTTTTCTCTGGCGTTTTCTCCAGCATCTCCTCTCCTCGTCTCGGCGTCATCTCCTCCTTCTTCGTGATAGACCTCCATCTTTGAGTTTTGAGTCGAATCTCAGAGACATGGTGATTCCTCTCTAAATCTCCGGATTTTTCGTCGTTGTTTTTCTCCGCTCCTCCTCCGTCATGAAGCACCGGAACTCACACCCCTCGGGCAGTCCTTCTCCACCGCGTCCGCCTCCATGGCCACCGAAACTTTCAGGCCGTTCCAAACTGCTGAGTTCATCCTCCATTGCCGTTGAAGCTGCTTCGGGACTTCCCTCTGTTCTCGACTCCATGGATTCCGATGATGAACCGGATCCAGACGACGAGACTTTGGACCCGATGTGGTCTGTCGGTCTGAACTCCCGTTCATCCAAATCTTCTCTCCCGATAAAGCTCTCTTCATCTGTTAGTGAGCCTTTTATCGGATTTGCACTCTTCTTGGTTAAATCCTGTAGAATCTTGGTGTTGTTTAGTTACAAATTTGACCGCTACTGCTCCATACACTCTCCACCTCCCTGTCTTCCTCGTTTGCCTTTTTTTCTTATGTGGATCCAACTCCTCGATTTCATTTCCCCACCTCTGACGATGCTTTCGTGTGCTCGTCGCTGCTGCCTTCGTGGTTGCTTTCCCGGGACAGAGGCCCGGAGATCGTTTATCATAGAGTGTTATCATTGGTTCAGCTTAGCTTATCCGTTCGATTGTCTTTTCGGGATAGAGACTCGAAGATCCCGCAATCGTTTTCTTACGCTTTACTCCTCCAGGATGAAGTGTTATATTCAAAGCATTGTAGCCGTTGTAGCGGTGCACGCTCCCCCTTTGATTCGTTCACTCATTCGAGTTGAAGAATCCTTGAAGCCGGACTTCAAGACGATCAAGACCGAATTTTTCTCAACTGAGCCTGTTTGGATCTTTTTCACTCTATCGTTTAATGCTTTTGTTTATCTTTTGCTTATGCATTTAATTGTAAGTGAGAAAACTCGAACATCAGAGATTTGGATGATTCATTATGTAATCCGTTAGTTGATTAATAAAATCTTTTGGCACAAAAAAAATGCCATCGAGTGAAAAAGTGCATTTGCACGTTCAAATAAATAATAGACAAAAAAAAATATAATACTGAAGTGTTACTTTAAAATGACAGACAAATTGGAATATATATTGTTACATATCCCTAAAAGCATCATAACAGGTACCAAGAAAATGGTAATTAGGCTTGA
>OVAO01002009.1:0-13635 GCA_900406285.1 Biscutella auriculata
CGAGTTTCTAACTCTAAGAACGACAATTAATCTAGCTCTCTCTTTCTCTCTTTCTCTAGTCTATTCCTTTCTCTCTTTAGCGAGCTCGGGATCCCCCTTTGCGTACGACACTGTTCCTTATTTATAGGAGAAGTTGACTCGGCTCTCTTCTGGAGGGTCCGCGTCCCTCTTTCTCGGATCCTTTATGCTCCTTTGTCGTTGGGCTTTTGTCTTTCCCATTTCTTTGATGGGCCGATTCTTGATCTTGGGCCGGCCCTTGATTTGGTACAATCGGGTACCAACATGTCTGACTTTGAAAACGAACAGGTCGGATTTGCAGAAGCCGTATAAACAACGGCTAGTTTTGTGTATGGTTTTTAGTACAAAAATTTGTGTGCATGCATGAGCTGTCTTAAAGACTTTGAGTCGTGTAGTAGAAATGGTGTCGTAACCCTTATCATCTTTAATGGTTTCCTAACATGAAAAGGTCGTTGTAGTTTTGAAGGCATTGACTTTGTAAATACCTCTTCTGCTAGGTTCATTCAATGGTCAAAACTATTAATAAGTCTATATGCCTCTGGGATCCACCTATTGTTTATTGTACTCCGTGTGATTAATCATAAATACTTTTTTATCACCACCTCACGACCTATCTTTTTAGTTCTTCAAGGGTATTTAGTACTTAGTTCTTTGACTATTTACATATATATATACATCGAGTCGTTTACTATTTTGATGTCCTTTTTATTGATTTACTTAAGAAGTGTTATACATAAGTTACAACTCAAAACTTAAAATAAGAAATCCAACAAAAAATGACTAGGTTTCACTACATGGTTTTCTTCTCTTTCTTCTGCTAACATGTTTTTGGTAATTTCCCTCTTTGTACATACAAGTTCATGTCCAACGGTCTATCATGGTCTATGGTTTGTATATGTACGTTATTGTCTTTTGTTGACGTTGTAGAATATTCTTCATCAAGATTTACAAACCTTAATAACAGAATCACGAACCTAAGAAATATCTTAAGAAGAGTTGTTAGTGTCACAACAGGATGTGGCTGTAAAGGTGTTTTCCAAACAAGATTATTCAGAAGAGATCGTAACATCTTTTAAACAAGAGGTATTATTGTATTTTAACACTTCTATAAGCATATTTGATAAAAGACTATTAAAATGTTAATTGTTTTTAGCAAGTAACACTTTCCTTCTGTTTTACATATTTCGTCAAGGTAGACTCATTCCAAACTACCACAACTGGTTAAGTTCTTTTGCTTATTGTTGTTCTCGCATTCATCTCTAACAATGCACTTCCTACTATTTAAATGACAGGTCTGACGTTTACAACTTCAGAATAATACTATAGGATCTTTTGCCTGAGAAAATACCATGGAAAAATCTAATATGCAGGTATATAGTTTCTGCTTTTAGGGAAACTAAAAAATAAAAACTCATCTCCAAATGAAAACTATAATAGGAAAACTAAAGGTTGGCATCTATTAGTTAAAGTCGGCTCATCGGCCCAAAAGGATAAGAGAACATATAAGAAGTGAAATCTGACGCACACAGCTTGAGGATATTGAACCTATTTCAGAAGAAGTAGGAAATAACATTGGGCTATTAGTAGAAACAATAAAGATAGACTGTGATAGTAATGAATTAGAAGAAAAAGAGAGTCGGTTTGGTGAAGTTGCATGTTAATGATGTAGGTCGGAGGAAATTTTGTTGAGCCACGAGAAGAAGGTGATGATATGTTTTCAAAGGTGATGATTATGTTTTTGATTGTGATGGTTCTACTCGAATCGGCAACAACTAATTTTTTATTGGGTAGGCAGAAGGCAAAACCAATGATATTAATACATGAAGATGGTGAACCAACAAGTCAACAACAACCTCCAACATCAAAGACATAAATATAAAGCATGTACCAGTATAAAATTTGATAAAAGAGTGAATATTGAGGAAGAAAAAGTCGATGATGAAATAAATAGAGGTACCATCATGAGTTGAGCTTTAGTTTCCATAAGCACAATTCAAACCAAAATTCAACAATAGAGATGTGATCTTAAACAATATCAAAGCGAGGGAGGAGGAGACATGAAGAGTAATGATACCAGTGAATTCATGACTTCCTCAACATTTGAATACTCCATAAGCTATCATATGAAAGTTTCACAACAAACTAGAAGATATAAAAGAGAAGTTGAAAATGAATACCCTAAGCATAAAATCAAATATGCAAACAAATTTTATAAAAGCTTTAGTGAATTAGAGATAGATTATGTATTTGAGAAGTGAAAAAATCTAACAATTTTCAATAATTTGAAAAAGTTGGTTTTGTTGATTATTCTTTGCAGAAAGTTTTTTAAGTAGAACACATGACACAAAAATAAAAACAACTTCAATTTTTTTCCTCTAAATGATAAAAATATCTTGTGCATATTATTCACAATATTCTAATATTATGCAAAATATTTATTATTTTACAAAGTGGAGGCGAAACAAATAAAAACCAAAAGAATGGTTAACTAGAGCATATTAGTGTCATCTCAAAAAAAAAACAAATTCAGACATATATAAATTTATTTTCATTGTTCTTCAGCTTAAAAGTTCAGTTAACCATATAAATTTAGTGTTACAATAAAAGAAAAATCCTAAAAAACTTGAAACACAAACTCTATTTAAATTTAAGTAGAATTTAAAGCTCGTATCTGTAAAAAAAAGAATTTAAAATTTATTGATGTAAGAAAAATAAAGATGATGTTTGCAACAAATTTTATAAATAATTTGCAATTAAGAATCATATGTAGAATTATTTTCGTTAGTGAAAAAATAATTAAATAATATATTCATACTGTTGACAAGTCATTGGCTACATTAGCATCTCATAAGTTATTGTTTTGTGAATTGCTTTAAATTTGTGAAATTTTAATCATATAAATTTTTAGGTGGATTTTTATGTCTTCAATATTAATAAGAGAAAAGAAGCGAAAACTGAAAAACCTAAAATACTTCAAAGAAGATGTTAAAGTAGGTTTAACAGATGACATTGTGGAGATAGATGAGGAATGAGAAAAATGTAAAAAAAATATTGCTTTAGGTAGGCGAGAAATTTTCCATGATACAGTTGAGAACATGCACGTGCACTGAAAATACCAAGAAGTGATTAAACTATCCGTGAAAGCCAAAACATTTGACGGTATAAAAAATTAGTTTTAGCTCTTCAAGCCGAAAGTGGTGGTACACTGATTTCTACTGCAAATCATTAAAGGTTATGTCATTATTATCTATAGAGTAAAAAACTACAATGTCCTCTCATGTAAAAGCTGAAAAAGCGTTTGACAAAAATAAATGATTTAACATATTCCGTTAAACTCTAAAAGTCAGGAGATTCATTGTATACATTCTTCATTTACTTTCTTATTTTTTCATTACATGCTTCATAAACCCTTATTTTTTATTACACATAAATGAGGTAATTTAGAAATATTTTCTTTTAATATTTAAATATTAATTTGAATTTTATACCAAATTCAAAAAAAAGTCATCTATTAAAATATTATTTATAACAAATTATTATATCAAAACCCGCGCGTAGCGCGGAAAATCTCCTAGTTTCTTTAATATAGCCTTAGACCAAGTTCATTGATGGGTTCTTAAGAAGGAATTCTTAAGAATTAAATATTAATATTTTGAATAATGAGATAAATTAAGAACCCCAAATTTTTTTTAGTAAATCTCTTCTTTATTGGTGAATACTAATTTGGGGTTCTTAAACAAAAAAAAACTAATTGAATTGAAGTATCAATATATATATTTTATTTATTTTAAATAAATTTAAAATTTGTTTCTAAAAGGGTTCTGGTTTGAGAAACAAAATAAATAAATAAAAATCTAATTGAATTAAACAAAAAAAAACAAGGGTTCAGACGTATCGCGTCCTGATTCGCTTCTGGAATTCCTCAAACCAGAATATGACACGTGGATATATATATATTTTTTTCTTTCTGTTTTACGCGTCTGTTTTTTTTTTCTTTTTTCTTTTTTCAAAACACATTTTGGAAATATGATTATAAACCAAAATCATGTTTAGAATCGAATAAAACATGATCAACTCAAGATAGACTTGATCGAACATGTATGACAAAAATTCGGAACAAATTATTATCAAAATTTATAAAGTTTTTTAATATGTGTTTAATATTTATGTTTTTATGTTATGTAATGCACATATGGATTATACGTATTCAACGAATATGAGTAGCTTAAAACGGATTTGGTCGAACATATATGGCAAAAATTCGGAACAAACTATTATCAAAATTTATAAATTTTTTTAATATGTCTTTAATATTTATGTTTTTTAATTATATGTTTAATATTACTAATGTTAATGAAATTATTATTAATGTTAATGTTTAATTAATTTTTTTTAAGATACTCATTTTTATGAACCTACCATTGAACCGTCTTTTATTTAAATTACTATTGGAGTTTTTAACTCTTTATTATAATACAAAAATATTTTTTTTTGGTTTAGATTAGGAGATCCTTGTTGGGATGTTCTAATGGAGTTGCTCTTAGTGTCTTGGTCCATGGGATCAATTTATGTTAAAACCCCAAAAGTCTTGTCTCCTGATAGGTGCAACAAAGCAAACATTAAAAGACATGAATCAATAAATTCACGCTACTATCAAGGTATAATAATTCCAAACCAATCTAATGATGAGGAAGCTAATTCTCATAGGCGTTTAATAGAGAAGTCAGATGGTTGTTTTAAGTTCAATAGGGTAGGGAATGAGAAAAAAACCTTGACATGATACCTCGATCGCCACTTGTTGTAACAATAAACGGAGTAGTATTACTGGTACACGTGGCAGAAATAAGAGTTTTTATCTTCTATTACAACGTGTAATCAGTGTTATAGGGACACGTACACGAGTTTCAATTTTTTTTAGTTTATTAATTGGTAAGATCCCGCGCTACACAAACGGATAAATCTATAATATTGATTTTTTTTTATAAATAACTAGGTTAATATCCATATCAAGCATGGGTTAAATTGTAATGACAAAATTATTAATAATTATAACTATCTAATATATAATAGAAATATCATTATTTATCTTTTATAAAAATATTGAATTGAACGAAAATAAATTTATATTTTCGTATATTATTATAATTAAATCCAAAAATTATGATGTTAAATGAAAATTTAAAATAAATTTAGTCATCTATGCTTCATGATTTTATAATTCGCATGAGTATCCATAATAAATAACTAAATGAACTATAATTTGATATGTTTTCAATTTATTATAAAAATACCACAATATATAAAAGGATGATTTTGAATAAAGTAAGTATTTAATAAAAGATTTTAAATAAAAAACTTTTTACGAAGAGTATATTGTTTGACAATACGGATAATAATTTGTATTTATGTTTTCGAATTATTTATTTCTCTCCAAGAAAATATATTTATCTAAAATTTTTCTTAAACAACTAAAAACATTTACTATAATTGGATTTTTCTTGGTTAAAATTTTGTATTAATGTTTCTAATTGTTATATTTATCTTTAAGGAAATAAAATATCTAAAAATATTTAAACAACCAAATTTGTTTCTAGGATATATATTTTTATAAATTTGTTTCTAAAATTATAAATAATGATTTTTTAGTAATATTATAATATTTGGAAACACGAAAAATAGTAATCCATTAAAAATAATTAAACAAAAATCTGTTTGACAATAAGTTAAGATACTATTTAAAAAAAAATAGAAAAATTGTAAGCTTGACACGTGGGCTCCAATGCTTTTCTACTAATATATAAGAGGTTTTCGTTGGTTAAAATTTTATATTAATGTTTTCTAATTGTTTATAGTTATCTTCAAGGAAATAAAATATCTAAAAATATTTAAACAACCAAAATATTATTTGTAGGAAATATATTTCGAAAAAATCCTTTTAAAATTATAAATAATGAATTTTTATTAAGAATATAATGTTTGGCAACACGGATAAAAATAATCCATTAAAATAATTAAACATAAATCGGTTTGGCAATAAGTTTAAGATGCTAATTTTTAAAAAAAAAATCGTAAGCTTGACACATGACCTCCAATGCTTCTCTTTTAATATATAAGAGGATTTCGTTGGTTAAAATTTTGTATTAATGTTTTCTAATTGTTAACAGTTGTCTTCAAGGAAATAAAATATCTAAAAAATATTTAAACATCCAGAATATTTTTTTGTAGGAAATATATTTCGAAAGAAATTCCTTAAAAATTATAAATAATGATTTTTTATTAAGAATATAATTTTTGGCAACTCGTATAATAATAATCCATTAAAAATAATTAAACATAAATCTGTTTGGCAATATGTTTAAGATATACTAACTTAAAATAAAAAGATAGAAAAATTGTAAGCTCGACATGTGGCCTCCAATGGTTTTCTTTTAATATATAAGAGGATAAGAGGATTTGTTTTTGTTAAAAATTTGAATTAATCTTTTTAAATTGTTTATATTTATCTTCAAGTCAATATATTATCTAAAAAATATTTAAAACAATTTTTAGGATTAATTTCGTAAATGTTTTTTTTTAAATTACAAGTAAATAATTTTATTAAGAATATATCGTTTGGCAATATAGATAATAATAATAATCCATTAAAAAAAGTAAATATAAATCTGTTTGGCAACAAGTTTTAGATATTAATTTCTTAAAAAAAAAAAATTTAGAAAACGTGTAGGCTTGACACGTGGCCTCCAATGCTTCTCTTTTAATATATAAGAGGATTTTTTAATTATAATTGTATATTTCAAATAGATTAAAATTAGCATATGATTTTATATATTTATATCAATATACAATCTATTTATTTAATTATAGATTATTGTTAATATCATTAAAATACTTACAAATATTTCTATAGAATAAAATTCGGACAAAGTCGTTTATGTATAAAACTTTCTCTGAGAAAGTCAACTAATTCATAATTGGACGACTATATGAATATGTAGATTCCTCATGAAACAAAAGAATTCAGATGAAAGTGATTATATATGTGGTAATCTAATGTGGTTTGACGAAAATAATCGCTATAAAAGTATTGTAGCGTTGTAGTCTCAGTGCGTTGGCAACAAAACCGATTTCCTAACAAGGCGTGATTTTGAATTTGCAAATTATAACAGTGGGTGAAAGTATATTTGAAAGTGAAATCAACGAAATTTCATATTTGATTAGATAATCGGTTGTTTAAAATGACAGGAAATAATTAATAAAAATATTTATTAAATATATTAGTTATTTTCATTAAGTTTTAGACTGAAATAAATATCAGAATTAAATGAATGAATAATTTCTTTTGTAACTGAAATCTTTAACTATAGATAATTTGAAATATAAAGTTATTTTTTTCAATTAAATCGATAATAAAATGAAAAATTATGTTCAAAAAGTTGCCATTAATTTATAGAATATAAGTTCGATAAGAGTTTTAGATCAAAAGAGTTGACTACAAATAAGACTCATTCAATAAAACAGAAGATATTATTTTATGAAATACGAAGAACAGAATACTAAAAGAGAAGGGAGTACTATGACTTGATAAAAACAAGGACAAAAACATCATGAGAATAAATAATTTATCTGAAAATCTTGCTGAACGATTTTTTGCCTAGCTTGGTCAGCAATAGTTCATTAGCTTTAAAAATTATGGTTGATGTTGTCGAATGATGATCCATTTTTCCTACATGAAATGAAAATAATTAGCATTAACTGTGTAACGTAATGGAAAATAAACAAAAATTAACAATTGGGACAATACCGTAAATAATTTTTGGATTTATGCTTGTGAGCATAATTACCACTTGGATAGGATTTTCAATACACCATTTTTTTCTAAATTCTGCAGCTGCAACATCCCATAAAGGTACTCTGATTTTATATTTCCTATAAATAAAGAAAAATGATAAACTTCTAATATAGAGTTTGAAATTATAATGATTTAAGTTTGCGTTATCTTGGGCAATAAACTTACTTTTCTAATAAAAGATGAATGAATATCGAATGTATTGAATTTGCATCTTTAAAATGACGACCATCTACAAAATAGATTTCGCCTTGGATATCTATGTTAATAAAAAGATATTATATTAGTTAGAGAAATATTTTTAAGATTGGTTTAGGTAAAGTTAATAACTTGGAAGTTCTTGATTTGTGTTGGCTAGCTTGCATAACATGTCGTAAGTGCAAACTCTGAATTTTTGTCTGGGTATCTTTGAAGAATGACTACCCACTTCAATAATTGTGGTTCTATCCGTAAAAGTGATAGAGAAAGGAAGAGAAGTTTCTTTGTATTTCGGATATGTTTGGTTATCATGATACCCGTAAATAGCATATTTTGAAGCCTCTTTAAAAACATCTTTGTATTGACTCATGCGTGAATTGTGGATAAATCCATGGATAGAATCACCCTATAGTAAAATTGAAATTAAATAAATAAATACGTGTATGTGATATATTCTTGTTATGATTGTTTAATTAAATAATGAGAACATCTGTTTGAAAGAATACCTTTTTGTCTAGTAAAAGAAATTTCAGGCCAATGAGTTGACCGTTGTTCGAAATATTACAAATCTCCCATAAATGTAGCAATCGGCATAGAAGAGAATAAGGCGGATAACCACTTTGTAATGGATAAAAATGTGTATAACATGGTATCAAGTCGTTGCAAAGATCTGAAACATATTTTGTGTTAAAAAGAAAATATTGAAAAAAAAAATTAAGTGTGTTTTTATATGAAAATAAATACAGTTTTATGTGTGTACCTTTTTTTGGAAATTGTGGTATACAATCAGAATGTATATGTTTATGTTTATTTTCTTGACCAAATCGATGTCTCCTACTTGGTGCTTTGTTTTTTTAAAAATACAGCAAATAGATGAGAAATAGATGAAATGAAACTCTATTCAATTTCCAAAAGAATAAAAGCAAGGTAAATAAATATGGTAAAAATTAAGATAATACTCACCTGTTGTTGAATTGCAATCAGATACATAATCTGTAACCGTATGTGAAGATGCAGAATTACCTAACGTTTACATCATGAGAACTGTAGAGGGAGTATCATGTGAAAGAATATATAATGGTGTCTCTATCTCATATATTTATATAGAATATAATTCAATAAGAATTAAATTTATTAATAAATAAATTAATTAATTTGAGATTCAAATAAAACATAAATGCACGATTTATGTATTAGCATTAATGTATATCTTAATGGTGTAAAGTTAGGAGTTGACTTCAAAGTCAAACAACGATAATTTAGTGAATTAGGCGATTAATTGGTTGAATATGGTAAAATATTCAGATTCAATTTGCGGTCTCAATACCAAATCTTGAGAGGACACGACCAAGGTCGTCAGTGTCTCTGTATGTGATTAACTGTTGGTAAGGTAAATGAATGGCCAATTTCATTACATAAGGCTCTCTTTTATGGATGTGGAATGCAAAAATATGCCACATTGCTTCACATGCAGATAAATACCTACAATCAAGGAACTCATCAATTTCATTTTGTTCTTTTATCACCTTTATCTTATCATCATTACTATTTGTAGGAGTTGTCCCTTTCTCCACCAAAATGGTTGCTTTATCCACTCCTTTAGTAATATACTTGAAGAGATATTTAATAGCATTTGATGTGTTGCACCACTCTAAATTTATGTGGGCCTGAAACTTTTTTAGGATAGTAAGATTATGGGGAATAACAAATCGATTATCAAGCCTTGTACCTCCTTTGATAGCGATGTTGACATCATCGCGACGCCGACGATAAACGATATAACCCGATTTATCAAGCGTTGTGAAGTCATTATATTGACGGAGATATTTCTTGGTGCAAGTTTTTTTTCCATGCAAGGTGATGTTGGTCGATCTTTTCCACACGGTCCATGCATCATATGTTTTTCGACCAACTCAAATCCAAGTGGATCGTCTATCTTGTTGGGTAGTTCTGCAGGGATAATTAGATTGATCTCATCTGGAGTTGGAGTTTTGGATGCTTTATCCAACCATATAAGCAGATGGGCGTGTGACAATCCACGTTTTTGAAACTCAATTGTGTGAAGTACTAAAAACATAGAATTGTTTAAGGTTATATGTAATATAAATAAAAATGAGTAATATATGGTATATAGTACATACACCTGCAACATATGGGCTAAAGAATGTGCCTTTCTCTAGGTCTTTTTGGAGTTCTTCCAACTTCATTTTAAAAACTTGACTTTCTATGTCAAGTCTTTCGTTCCCTGTTGTTCCACCGTAAGTAGCGAGATGGTCATTTATCTCTTACCAGTTTGGATTTGTTGTCATTGTGATGAACAAAGTTGGGTTTCCATATGCATGACAGATTGCCATACCATCGTGATATTTTTCAATCATATACCTTGGCCCACCGGTAAAACTCGATGGTAAGATAATTCTTTGACCATGTTTTTTAGCTTCTCTGTCACCTTTCCCAACAACGTCGAAGACATTATTATATAGATATGCCCTTAATTGTTCTTGATTATTTTTTTCCCAACGCAGTCTTTCTTGCTCAATGGTCGTGTATGCATCAACAACATATTGGTGGAATAAGCGACCACCCTTAATAATAGTCACCCCCTCTGATCATCTAGTTTGGATTTGATAAGCATAAAACTCACGGATACTAATGAATGTCGTTTTTCTCTGCCCAGTCTGCGTGATAGCATGCGGTATTTCAGTATGAAATCCACACTCACCATAAGGGGATATTGAAAACTCATGGACAAAGGGTAAGTATAATTTATTTCTTGTAAGTGATTTGATTGCAATTGTAAAACGACATCTTTGTACCATATTGTAGCTGTTAAATCATCAACAATGAGGCCTGCAACCTCTGTCACTTCTGGGAGGTCATATGTTTTTCCCTTGCATTTTTGACCAATTAATCTTATTGTTAAGTCTTGAACCTCATTTTCTTTGTATCGATCTCGAGCTCTTCGAAAGAATTTACACAAGCAGTTGTGTTCGTCTAACATTTCTACCAACTGAACAATGAGTTCCTCTTGCAGTTCACTTCTCGAATTTCTCCTTGACATAGTGTTAATACGATTGGAGATTTTGTTTTCCGTATCAAATATATACATCTGTAGAAACTTTGGTGGCTGACCAGGCATGGGGAGGAGTGATCCAATCCAATGATAAATTTGCCCTTGTATTATGAAACATGGGGGCCCCTGGCCATTTGTCACACTGTGATCAATTTTCGCTCCAATTGATGTAAATGCCAAAATAGAGTTATACATTCGTATTGATATACGAAATGGTGAACTATTGGTTAATAGTTCCCCCAGAAATGTTTGCGGCTGTTTGATCGGTGGAAGTTTTACATAGCCTTGTTGACAACATATGCTGAATGTAGGTGCACCGGTTCTACGATCATTCCCTACTCTCGGAATACCATACCAATGCAGTACAATATGAGCATTGTATGATAGGATTCTCTTTTTCCATTGAGTCTGGGTGTTTATGTAAAAGTATTATATTTGGTAATTATGTGATTATATGGTGGGTTTTTGCAAATAATGTTATTTTATTACCTTTTCCCCGTATTGACAGTCGTTTGGACATTATAATGGCCCGTCTCATCATCCGTGCATTTCTACAATGTACTAAATAATGAAATGAACTAAACAATTAAACGTATGAAAACATGAATAAGCGATATATAAATATAAGTGATTATAATTTTACCATATTCAGAGCATATCTCACATCCACCTAATTTAAATGGAAAAATCGAGTTAGTTAAAAATATATTAGTGAATGAGTTAAGCATAGTAAAATTGTAAAGGTAGTTGTAACATTTACAATCATAATTCTTGGCAACTGGTATATATTTTTAATCATATAAATGTTAGAAAACACAACTGAGATATTGTAAGTGTACAAAAATTAATTTAAGAAATTGCATAACATGGGTTTTGCAATATTGTCGAAGGTATTAAAAATATGTAAGAGAGTATATACAACATTCTAAGTAGTAGGCATAGTTGAAGTTCATATTTAGTAGGAAACATACAGTAAAATTTTTATAAATAATATTTGATAAATTAATAATTATGTTAAAATAATATATTAGTTTAGTTCCGAGTTAGAACAATGTAAAAATCAACGAAATTTGATAATATAATAAGATAATAATTTATTTGGAATTCCTATATAAAAGTACGCACTCAATAATAATATAAATTAAAAATATATATAAATTTTGATTTATAGTTAATAATTTTTATTAAAATATGAGTCTATTATTGTTTGTCTTGTCTTAAAGCTGAATATTTTTAGGGTTAATTTATAATTGTTTTTGTTCGAATTTTACTTTTCTTATTGNTTATCTTATTGTTTATTATTTATGTACTATGCTTACATACCTATTTGTATATTTGTTTGAAATTAATATGAAAAAATCCTATACAAACATTCTATTTAATCACCTTTCTTGTTCTTTTCAACTGATGCAATTTCGTCTTGTTCTTTTCTTGTTCTTTTCAACTGATGCAATTTCGTCCTTGCTCGCTTTTCTCCATTGCTCTAACACCTTTGCATCTTTGTAGTACCTTGGTTCACAATCAAACGAGAGAAGGACCTTCTCACACTCTTCGGCAACTTGAGGTACATAATCATTGAAAAATCTAGGTTGAGTTTTCTGTTTATTAGATCATCTCAAGAGATTTTGCGGTTGCTCTAGTTCCTCTTGAGGTACATAAGGCGTCTTGTTGTCGATAGCCTTTGTCGAGACTCTATTGATAATATATGACGAGTGTCGTACTGCCTCTCCCCATAAATAATTTGGAACCTCTTTTGCTTTGAGAATACTTCTTGTCATTTCGATTAGAGTCTTATTTCGTTGCTCTACTACACCATTTTGTTGCGGCGTATATGTGCGGTTAAATGTCTCTTGATGCCGTTTTGATTGCAAAATTCATTGAACTCTCTTGACGTGAATTCTCCTCCTCTATCCGTCCTTAGAGGTATGTATCGTCAACTATACTCGATCCTATCATCGTCAATTCCGCAAAAACTCGATCAAGTATGTATGTTATCAATGCTACTCGTCATAAGGATTATCTGCTCTGGATCAAGAAAACGTTTTTTGGATCTAGAACACGAAGTCTGTTCTGCTTTGTTAATTACATGTGTTGGATCTGGATCCAGAATCTGGATCCAGAAAATGACACGTGTTCTGGATCCAGAAAATGACACGTGTTCTGGATCCAGAATCTGGATCCAGAAAATGACACATGTTCTGGATCCAGACCAAGAACATGTAATTAACAAAGCAGAACAGACTACGCGTTCTGGATCCAGAAAACGTATTCTGGATCCAGACTCATGTAATTAACAAAGCAGAACAGACTACGTGTTCTGGATCTAGAAATCGTTTTTTGGATCCAGAGGAGAACATTTAATCAACAAATTAGATCAGATTAAGTGTTCTGTATCCAGAAAACGTATTCTGGATCCGGAATACTATATTTACAAACAATCCAAAATACAACTTATTCATCGTTGTTGCTCGAGTATGGTTTTATTTCGACTGACATGTTC
>OVAO01002010.1:0-13634 GCA_900406285.1 Biscutella auriculata
GTTAGATTATTGTTCTTGTTTTTTTTGTATTAGATTGTTGTTCAAAATCTAATTGGTTAGGCCATAATTTGTTTGACATATGGTCTTAAACATATTAGATGGTAGTTTTTTGTGATTTTGAATAAGTTATCTATTTATTTAAATTAAAAATAACTTTTATTAAAAATATATTGTTTAATAATAAAATAAAATACATATAATTATGTTCAATAATAAATTTAAAGTACTAAATATTTCAAAATAGAAAACAAGTTGAAAAATTACGTTCTCCACTACTTCTCTTATATAAGAGAACAACTAATAAATTTTACTAAAACGTGAGGTTATTGTTTTTCACTTAAAGTTGAAACATTTTTAGAGTTCATCTATAATTGTTTTTATTTCGTTCAGAACCCTCTAACTTTTTTTAATTGCTTCTATAATAATCACATATCACTTTTTTACATATTGCATAATTCATAATTTTCTTAATCATCTATTATATTAAAACATAATGAATCTACCACAAAAGTCATAATCGACTATTTACGAGACAAATATTTTGTTACTATAATATTATTTTTATACTAATACCTACAATAATATGGTCACTTAGGATTAAATACTAGGATTTTATAATTAAAAATATTAAATAAACATCTCTAGAGGAATATATTTTGGCATTTATTAAAATTTTATGATTTATTCAAATATATTATTTATTATTTCATTAGATATTTGTTACAACAAAATATTTATGAATCATCTATACTATTAAAACAGAGTTTATCTACTTAAAAAGTTAAATGAACCTATTAATTTAAAGAATAGGTAAATTAAATCATATATATTTCTAATCAATATTGTTATAACAATATTTAAGAATCACGTAATTTTAAAGTTGTGATTATTCAATACATAAAAATCTTTAAATATTTAATTTCAAATTGTTATCTTACGTAAAAATCTATATTTTAGCAAAATTGTTACAAGTTACAAGAGAATATCCTTCCCAACAAATATTTTATAGAACATAAATTAAAATTTTATCTTAAAAATATACATTTAAAAAAAAATTACCAACAAAAAAACAACGTTCAAATTTGTATATACGTACTAAAAATTCATCCGAGGTTTTAGGTTTAATTTTAAAATTTTATTCATATACTTAAATATGCGTAAATTAATCATATTACCCTAATTTTTTATACTAAATCAAAAAATAATATAAAATTTAACAATTATTGCATTATAAAGTTAATCAAATTATATTTATTTTAAATAAAAATACCAATAAAAATTAAACATATTAATCATAGGTTAACGTATGCCTAAATTTAAAATTAAAAATTCAACATGTATTTTGATTTTAATTTTTAATCACGGGTTAAAATATACCTAAATTAAACATATTGCCCCTTGATAAAGTGCATTTGTTTACTAATTCACCTACATTAAAATAAATACTATTTACAATCTAAAATCTATAACAATATTTAAACAAATTGAATATTACTTAATTCCCTAAATAAATTTTAAAATCAAACAAAAATCACGTATAACTTATTATTATATACTATTACTTTTTATAATCTAAAGTATAAATTGTTAATATTAGTTATAAATAAAAATTAACACGCGCTTTTGTGGGGGTACAACTCTAGTATATATAAATTGAGAACCCACTTAGCTTAGGTGTCAATCAAAGAGTTATTTTACGAAATTTTTATATTTATTTTTTGGATTTATCAAAATTCAGAAAATATTATATTCAATTTCGGATCATAATATGACATTTATATAAAAAATATTTTTATTTTATATATGAATAAGTAAAATTGTAATATGTTGAAAAAAAGAAAATTGTAATATTTAATCCCGAGCATGGTTCGGGTCAAACATCTAGTATGTTTTTAATGAGAAACCATCGAAGAAAAATATTTAAACAAAGTTAACTATGTTAGTTGTTGGGAATTATTTTGCAGGTAGATAAAACCCCGCGAAGTCTCACGAATCCCCGCGAAATCCCGCGAAGTTCCGCGAAACCCGACGAACCCCCGCGAAGTCCCGCGAAGCCCCGTGATGCCTTGGGACTATTTCGCGACGATTATAAGGCCACGGGCCTGAGATCAGATGGGCCTAATGGACCACACCAATGCATCCCACCGCCTTATAACGCCACCCAATATGGAAATCTCGGAGAAGGGATTCCTATTCCCAACAGGAATCAAGATGTGCTTATAAGTAGGAGACATGGCATTGCAAAGAGAGGCATCGAGAAGAACACTAAACTACTGAAATTCACTACGACCAACTGCGACCTAAAGCAAATATCAAAGGCCAAACCTAATAGAATGAGCGAACGAACCATCCCTTAAAAGATTAGGCTTTCTAGTTTATTTGTCTCATCCAACATCTGACCACACGAAATTCTATTCAATAAAAGAGATCGATTCATTCTTACCTCGCGTTATCCGTAGTTACTAACGAATCCGATTATTTAAACAAAGTTAACTATGTTAGTCAAAACAAGAAAATAAATATGGAAAAGTGAATCCTACAAATGGTTTACAGAAAATAATTTATGGTCTACAGAAATAATTTTTCTTCACCAATAATACTAAAAAATATATATATAAAAGTTAATTAAATTCTAGATAATATGGAAAATATAAACAATAAAGCATAAGATATTCTATAACATAAAATTATATAAAAATATGAAAATTATAAAAGATATGAAATAGTAGAATAGTTTTTTCTTCATTAGTAGAAAAAGAAACTTGTGGAAATTATGAAATTGAAAAAATCGTCTATACATAAATATTTCTTAATTATACTAGAAATTAATGATTATTCAAAGTCCAAACATTATTAATTTATAAAGATTTTATTGTGTATATTGTTTTTCTGTTTAAGATATATCTCAAACACTCACAAAGTAGTAATTTACAAAGGAAATTTAGAGATAAATATGAGAAGAAGGTGGTAACAATATATACCTTGTTGACTCTGAGATTGAGCAAGATGAAGAATTGAGAAAGTAACACACGCAGCAAACAGCAGCTTGCATAGAGTTCCCATTCTCTCTGGTCTCAAACTAAACAAAACTAATCGAGCCAAATATATATATTTGCAAGTTGTAGATCGTCCTAGGAATATCGAAAGTGAAAGCTGAGATAAGAATGTCAACTTCTGAAAAACTCCCCACCAAAAGAAAANAAAGAAAATTATATATTAAGAACTGTAAATGGAAGACTACACACAGATGATGGAACGAGCAAGAATAAAAGCAAGTAAAAATGTAAAATCAAGTTCTTCGGGTCTTATTACATAATTACTAGAGAAATTATGTTGACCTGTTCCATACGCGGACGGATTCTATAATAAAGAATTATAAGTATTTTAATTTATTTTAGTAGACTAGCATAATGAAAAGGAAACTTTAGTATATACCAAATTAGTGATGGACATGTATCCGCTAAAGAAAATACCACATGCCGTCGAAGAATTTAAGGTATAAAACTCGCTCATTTTATATAAGTTATATATATATATATTAATATCTGAAATACATATATATATATATATATATATATATATATATTAAAAATATATCTGAAAAAGTCAAGAGTAATATTTTAATCTTAAATGAAGATGATCTTGCTACTCAGTACCTGTCCTAAAATTGGTTTATACGAATCCGATGTCGAGATTATTTGATATCGCATAAATTAAATCAGGAGGCCGAATAAAAATATAATTTTAGATAAAATAAAAAGAAACTAGAGGAAGAAATGATCATGATTAATATTAAAGTAGAAGAATAAGTTGGGTATGATATTGAAATACGAGAATGTCTAATGTGAAAAATAAATTTAGAAAGACCTCGTTCATTTTGTGTGTTTAGGATAAATAAATATCAATTTAGGTTTCTTCTAAAAATATAGAATCACATTTATATTTCCGTAAAATTATACTATCTTTTTCAAAAACTATGAAATAACATTTTTTCAAAAATACGGAATCACTTATCTTTCCAAAAAATATGAAATCACATTTTTCCATAATATATAAAATCACATTTTTAAAAAAAATACGGAATCACATTTTCCGAAAATAAAGAATTATATTTTTTTTGAAAAATACAGAATCACATTCTCCTAAAAGTAAAAAATTACATTTTAAAAAAAAAATACGCAATCACAAAAAATCAAATTCTTCAGAAAATAAACTGAAATCACGGTTTAAAAAAAACATAGAATCATATTTTCTCTTCAAAAATACAGAATCACATTTTAAACTTTTTTTGGATGTGTTATCACAAACTAAAAAATACATAAAACTGCATTTTCCAGATTAAAAATCATGAAATCTATTTTTGTTTGTTATAAATGTTTACTATCTCGAAAGATTGTTTTATAGATTTTTTTCAGTGTTTGACAAAGAAATTGGTATCTTCTTCAACAGAAAGTTTGTAACATTTTCTAAAAAATTTAACGTATTTGTAACCCATTTTCTAAAAGATTTAAAATTTAACATATTTGTAACCCGTCTTAGAATCTAAAAGATTTGTATGTCTGATTCAAACTCAAAAAGAAAAAAAAAAACCCAAAATCATTTTGGAAGTTTACTACAATGAAAGCATGCGTCTTTCTAGCTATGCAACTTATAAAGAGATTCGCCATTGGAGAATCAAGAGGAGGAGCTCGAAACCCAAAAGAAGAAGAAGAGACTCATTTATTTAAAGTAAAATATTTGTTACAGATAATGTTAACTTAAGTAGTTAACAATAGAGGCTAACATGATGACACAACCTTCACTCATGAACAGACCAGTTTGAAGAGATGTATCTATGGAGAGAAGAGATTAAAAGGTCCAAGCTTGAATATTGGTATTGTGGAGTTACGAAAAATCGGAAAGGAGAAGAAATGGCCGAAACATGAAAATGGAGGTGAAAGTGATGGTGAAATGGAGATGATGAAAGGGGGAACGAATTGGACCACAAAGGAGGTGAAAATCATTTGATACACCAGGAAGAATTCTTAGATATCACACACTAAGAGGATTCTAAAGGATATAACACATCTTAAGGATTTGAGAGGAAGGTAAATTTTGCTTACAAAAGACTTATATAGTAAATGAGAGAAAGGAAGCTAAGAAACCCTGAATTGAGAAGCCAAAAACGTGCATAAAGGAAGGAGAATTCTCTCCAAGTCTTGGTTTGGCTCCAAAAGCTTTGGTTTAGGGATTATGCACGGGTCGGGTCATTCTTCCTGTAGTGGAACCATCTTGATGAAAACGATTCTCTTCTTTGGGGGATTCACACTTAGGTAATGATGTGTCCATCTTAGCCTCAGTAAAACGGGTTCGGAAAACCCTTTGGGATAAAACCGAACCTAGAAAAAAGCATGTTAATATGGACACCTCTAAAGGTGATCAATGACTTGAGTTCCAAGGCTATGACTTGAATGATCTCCATTAAGCTCCAAGTATTGCAATTGATCTTCAAGGCTCTCCAAAATAGTCTTCCTGTTCAGCTCAAATCCATGTGCAAGCTTCGGGTTAAGCTTGTCCAAAATGTTTCTTCAAGCTCCAAGCTTGAGGCTTGTCATTCTTATATCATGAAAATATGGAAAACACTAAAATATACATTAACTTATATGCTACAATGCACCTAACTCACTCTCTTAAGCATTTTATACTTGATACGCCCCACAAACCTATTTAACAGAACTCGATGGAGTAAATAGGTCGAGAGACTCATCCTTTTGAGAATAGAATGAAATGGCTTCAGATGAAGAGGCTTAGTGAGAATGTGCTAGTTGATTTGCATTGTCAACATGAACCGTGACCAGCTTTCCTCGCTTGATGTGATCCCGTAATGTGTGGCAGTTTATCTCCACGTGTTTTGTCCTTTCATGAAAGACATGTTTAGTGTTAAGATACACAGTTGACTTATTGTCATAAAAGAGCTTGGCTAGTCTATCCATTGGTATGCGAAAGTCCTTAAGTAGTTGTTGTATCCAGATGATCTCATGACTGGCATCAGACAAGCTCCTATACTCAGCCTCAATGCTGCTTGTACTCACAGTGTGTTGCTTCTTTGATTTCCAGCAGAGCAAGGAGTCACCAAGATAGACCGAGAAGCCTGTTGTTGAACGCCGAGTATACGAACATGTAGCCCAATCCGCATATGCAAAGCCATTGACACACAAGTTAGTATCCAGAGAGTAGAAGAGCCCTTGACCTCGATTGATTTTTAAAAAATTTAGGATGCGATAAGCAACTTGTAAATGAACCTCAGTAAGGGCTTTTAAAACTAAATTAATTTATGAATAACAAATGTAATGTCTAGTCTCTTAATCATTAAATAAAGTAATATGCCAATAAATTCCCTATAAGGAGTTGCAAAAGGATGAGTCTGACCTGTCTCAAGCGTTAATTTGACATAAGGATCCATAGGGATGTTGTTAGGCTTACAAGCCAGCAAACTTGCACGTTCAATTAAGTCTATTGCATACTTACAATCATAAACCAATATGCCTTTAGATGACCTTGCTATTTCTAATCTCAAAAAGAAATGTAATGGACCTAGGTATTTAACCTTAAAATGGTTAGACAACAAAGTTTTCAAAGCAGCCAATGCCTCAGTGTTATTACTAGCAATGGCAATATCATCAACATAAACAAGTAGAGCAATGTAGCTACTATCTGTGGCCTTAACAAACAAGGTATTATCTGACTGAGATTGAACAAAACCATTAGCAAGCAAGAAATTCGTAAAAAACTGATTCCATTGTCTAGACGCTTGCTTAAGTCCATATATACATTTATTTAACTTACAGAAATGATTCGAAGGAAGAGTCACACCAGGAGAATCGTTGTGGTTGATCGATTCTCGAAAATGACACATTTTATCGCTTGTCATAAAACGGATGATGCTTTGAATGTTGCTAATTTGTTCTTTAGGGATGTTGTTAGATTGCATGGCATGCCTAGAACCATTGTCTCTGATCGTGGTACTAAGTTTCTTAGTCATTTTTGAAAACGTTATGGTCGAAACTAGGAACTAAGTTGTCATTTTCTACTACATGTCATCCGCAAACTGATGGTCAAACTGAAGTTGTTAACCGTACTTTCTCTACATTGCTTAGAACTTTAGTTAAGAGTAATTTGAAATCTTGGGAAGAATGTTTGCTTCATGTAGAATTTGCTTATAATCATGCGATGCATTCCGCTACTAAGTTTTCACCGTTTGAAATTGTTTATGGTTTTAACCTTTGAGTGAAAGAGTTAGCCTAGATGGAAAGAAGAAGGTTGATCTGGTCAAGAAAATTCATGAGAAGGCGCGGAAAAATATTGAGCACAAGACCGAACTTTATGCCAAGTATGCGAACAAAGGAAGAAATGTGGTAAAACTTGACGTGGGTGATCAAGTTTGGGTTCACCTAAGGAAGGAAAGGTTCCTTACAGAGAGGAATTCTAAACTGAAACCAAGGATAGATGATCTTTTTCGTATCATCAAGAAGATCAACGACAATGCCTATCATCTCGATATTCAAGGTAAGTATAACGTGAGTAATGCTTTCAATGTTTCTGATCTTGTTCCATTTATTGCAGATGATGAAACATATTTGAGGTCAAATCCTTTTCAAGAGGGAGAGGATGATGTGATCCTAGGTGGCTCACAAACTGATTCTGGAACAATGGAGATTCAAGACATTTCCAAGACTTTGGAGATACCGAACGGGGCGATCACAAGGACCAAAACAAAAGAATTAGCTAAGATCATGGAGGATATGCTAAGAAAAACTCAAGACATGGAGCATGAGGACGTATCAAGCTACATCAACATCATTCAAGCATTTGAAGAAGATCAAGATATTCACTAAGTAGTTAAGTGATTTATCTAGTACTCTTTTTCCTATGCTTCGGTTTTGTCCCTTTGGGTTTTCTCAAGCATAGGTTTTAATGAGGCTAGATAAATTACTTTCATCTATACTATTTAGTAATATCTTGGTCTAGTCAAAGAAGGTGGGAGAATCAAAGAACCAAAGAGTCATATTTTTAGGTCTTTCTCTTATTTATTGTTTTTATGTTATTTTCGAGGAGGATCCTTTGTCATCTTCTTCCTTATATATTATGCAAGAATTTATCAATAAAATCATCCATCCTTTTGTTGTGATAACAGTTTTTGGATCATTGAGTGTTATACTAAAGATTGGTGTGAAGCCAACAAAACCCCTTTTCTTCTTCGAAGAAATTCTGTCTACTTTTTGTGTGAATCAACTAAGTAGCAGCTCTCTATCTCTTCATTTGATCAGTCCATAGATCACTTGATTTTATCATNGTTCATCCATACCATAAGTCACCACCGTTTCAACCGTATCATCATTTCGCGTCAAAACGTACTAAAACGTTCATCTATTCATATCTTCCGCAACCTCTGATCATATCACCACAAAACCAGTAGCTCATCACGCCAAAGCCATCCTTCCTTGGGCTAGGATCCCGTCAAGAACTAATAATAGAGAATATAAGAGAAAAGAGAAGAACCAAGACAGATACGAAGTTCTATTTCGAACGATTGCGAGCGATTGTGGAACACGTGAGAAGTGGAAGGGAACCGAGAAAAGAAAGCGAAGAACCAAATGACACTCTGGATTGAAGTGAATCACTGATAGATCGTGATTAGTTCTGGTACCATATGAAGAGGAGGAATTTGCGATCAAGAAGAAGAGAAGACTCGTTTATTCAAAGTAAAATGTTTGTTACAGATAGTGTTGACTTAAGTAATCCACAATAGAGGCTAACATGAGCATATGGAAAACACTAAAATACACATTAACCTATATGCTACAATCCTCCTAACTCACTCTCTTAAGTATTTTGTACTTGATACGACCTTCGAGTCTTGAAGAACGAAGTACGTGTGAAGTCCAAACCAAACATCTGTTTCATGACTCTGCCATGTTCCACAAACGTCAAACCTCAAAAGTTTTTCTTTAACATGCACTTTCCATCACCCGACTGATGAATGGCCTTGGGAATTTCTCCGAGCTCGTTTACAAGGATCGATTTATTGGGCATTGGTGACAGTCGAACCTTAACACCTTAGACCATCCACAGTGGTGGGTGTAAAGGGATATTGGACACATTAAATGGGGTAATAAACCTAAAAAGTTAATGAAAAAATGAAAAGAAGAAGAATCATATATCGTTTGAGAATTTGTAGATATGGTTCAGAATCGATGACATGGCGGACATTTCAATGGATGCTCGAAAATGATGGAAAAAAACAACATGGGTTTCGTGTTTCTCGTTGAGAATAATTGTTGTTGTCATCTTTTTCTTTATCTTACTACATATTATTGAATTTTTTTTTTCTTTTGCCTCGGATATTAACTTATTACCACAAACACTTATGCATATATTAATACAAGGATATCGCTTGAAAATTACTTAAACTAACAATTCATAATAAAAACAAAATCCATGCAATAAAATCTAAATTCATATTATTGATTTTTTATTATATTTTAAGTATTTGTATTTCGAGTTATAGATTTTTTTTAAAAAATTAGTTATTTATTATAAATATTTTATCTTCTCACGGAAATCTATCCCATAATTAATCTTGGTATGTTGACAAAAAAAATTAATATTTGTATTTGTTATTTTTTCAAACTATTTATAGCCAACTTTTTATTCAATAAATTTTTATTTTTGTTGAAATATTAATTAATATGTCATAGAAAAAAATTGTGGATTTTAGATTTGATGCAAGTCCATAAATGGACATGCCTACAAATCTCGTAAATATGATGGCTAATCAAAATCAAGTTCGGGATTTAAAAAAAATTGAGCAACTAAAAACGGATTTGGTCGAGTATGTATGGCAAAAATTCGAAACAACTTAATATGTTTTTATATGCTTTCAATGATTTAATGTAATGTTATTGTTTAATATTATTGTTTTTTTTTAAGAACCCCCTATGATTATCTCCAATGGATAAATTAAAAAAATTTAAGGGTTCTAAGAGTACCCACATCGCGTAAGAACAAATGTAGTGGGTCTTAGGATTAAAATAATATTTTTTAATTTTTTATTCATTTTGTAGTGCAAGAAACGGTTCTGAAACTGCTTAAAGAAGATACGACTATTCTCTTTTGGATCAGACATATCTTTTTTATTATTTTTTTAACTTTAGATACCCATAATTTGTTAACATTGAACATGGTCTGAGGGTTTGAGATTTGTTAAAATATTAATAAAATATTGATTAGAGTTCTTACTAAAGAAACACTAATCTGGATGCTCTTAGAGGAAAATCTAGGTCTCAACCATTGAACTAAAGGAATATCTTATACATCTAGAACCATATTTATTTATAAAAAAAACCACAAACTTGTGCTTAATTAGTTTATACTTAGTGTCGGGCCTAGCTCAAACCACCTATATTTGGAGTTAAACTGGAATCCCGAGCTTGCGATAGAATTTTCTCCTCTCTTATTCTCAAAACCATTTCACCCTACAAGCTTGCACAACATATGAAGCACATCAAAACCAAAACGCCACAAAAAAATCTAGGCTTTGAATTAAACTGTAACCACATATGCCAAAACGTGATATTCAAACAGTTTAAAGATTTAACATTGAAGCCAAAGTTAAGGTTTCTCCTCCGAGGGTGGGTAAACGGGAATTCTAGGCAAAATTATACAAAATGGAATGGAAATTAGAATTTTGAAAATGAAAAAAATTCATTCATTTATATCTTATTTAAAATATGAGATTGGAATGAGAGAATACAAAATGGTAACGAGAATTCGGTAATGGATTTAGTATGAAACGATGGAGTCCATCCTTTCCTCCAGGGAAGTCATATTTACTAAACGAAAGTCTTTATAGGTTCACTTTGATTTAGAATGGATCTGCTTGATCTACTTTCAAGACCCAGGAGAAGTATACATGTTCTACTAAAACAAAGAGACCGTTAAAGGTCTGCCATAGCTCCAGAACTCTTGCCATCGTCTCTCAAAATCTACATCCGCGGAGCCCAAACGATCCTCCTTCCCCATTTTTCAGAATCCTCAGCCTTCCAAAACAAGAACAACACAAACTGTCAAGGAATCTTGCGCGTATAGAGAACGTTTTCGCTTATTGAATCTGTGTTGGCCACTACACACTATATACATGTCTATCAACATAATCATGAGAATGAACATAGATGTAAAAAGACAACTAAGTCCAACACCAGAAAAAAAATGTTCTCATAACGTAATATCCCTTCAAGTTGGAGGGTGAGAAAAGTGAAGATGTCACAATAAAATTGAAGAAATCAGAACCATAAGAATATCTAAACAGACGAATATACAAATTTATCCTCAAAATAATTAACAGAAGAATATTAGGATTTATCTAAAAGGAGAAATGGAATACAAAACACTATAAAAAAGATTCTCACGAGAAGGTTTTGATTGATCCATTTCGAAAAGCACAAGTATTTGAGAGAAATTGAGAGAGGATAAATCTATAAGCGATTTATTGTTGAAAAGAGTTTAAATTTAATAATAATCAATTGAATTTAGAGTTGTAGAATCAACTGAATTTCTTTAGATTGATCTACGATTTAGGTTTAGTGTTCACACTAAATTATAGAGTTAATAAAAGAGGTTTACAAAATTACAATTGGTATCAGAGTTATCACATGCAATCTACACGGGTGCGATAGAACGAAGAGATGAAAACCTCAACAGAATTAATGTCCTTCTCCAAAAAAGTCGTACAAGATCCAGGAAACTATGTTTTTGGAAGGTGCACGTACGTGCAAACATCAAAAGCATCAATGAGAATGCGTAGACAGCAGCGGAAGACATATGCCTAAGGTAAAGACTGAATGGATAAATGAAGAAAATAGTTGGCTTAATTCAACTCAAAGGCACTAGCAACAATCTTTTGTGGAGTGGAGAGTAATCAATTTAAACCGATTCAATGATGCGAGAGAAGCATGAGATACTCTACAAATGACCTTTGAAAGAACACCCAGTGTGAAAAGGTCAAGGATTCACATGTTGTCCTCAATATTTGAGAACTTGCGAATGGAGGAACACAAATCAATTGGTGAATTTAATGCTCAGCGGAAGGAAATTCAAAACCACAATTTTTTCCGTACAAAGTGAATTCTCTCACCTTTCTTTCGGTACAAGAAAGCTTTCTTTTTCAAAGTACATCTAGGGTTTTCAGCCCTTCTCCTCGCCGTCGGCAATGTTCAGTCTCCGCCGCCGACCATTTCTCTTCTGCCTGACTATACACCGCCGCCCCTCTCCTCTTCCGCCACTTCTTTCAACTCACTCTTGAACAATTGTTTGTGATCTCCGGGTTTTCTTCGTTGTTGGAGACACCCGCAACCACCATCGAATCTTCTTCGACGGAGACTCCTCCTTCACTCCCCTTGCTCAGAAAAGAACTCATCAGTCACAACCGCTATGCCCCAGTCGTCCCTGCTCTTAACCAGATAGACATTCTCAATCTTTTTCGTACGAAAGAGGGCATTGAAGCTGTTCGCAGAGCTTTACTCCGACGGCTGGAGGAACTACCCTTTAACCTCTTGCCGCCAAACACTGCAGCCCTAGCACATTGCCTCTTGCTCCTATGGTCGTAGACCTGTTTCAAATCACCTCCTCCCAAAGCGTACTTAGTTATCCTCCTCGCCGCCAGTGCACGTTCCAGTCATTCTCGATCTCGACATCAATTCTGGTACATCTCCGTTTGACCACCTTGTCCCTGCAGCTAATGCTCTCTCTTCTCCTCTTGCCTGAGCTGCTGGTGCCATGTTGAGTCCGCTGGACAATGCTTTTCCTCCACCAACTTCTGCTTTTGATCTAATGGACCAAACCTTGCTCCTACCTACTTCAAAGTTTGTCTCTAACCCAATAGATAACACCATTCATCCCTCTCATCTCTCGGCGGTTACTCCCTCAACTTTTCTCATCAACCCGACCCTCATCTCCTCTCCTCCTCTAGTTACGGGCATCACACCTAGAACTCGAGAAGTCTTGTTGAAGCCCATTATTTCTTCCGATTGAGCATATCGATCTCTTCAAGCTGCTAGGAACTCTCTCAGACTCATTGATGCTCCCTCCGTCACCTGTCCATCCTCTCCCTCAACATGCTTCGTTATCATACCTCTGATTAGCTTCATAGATGAAGATTGCCTGTCTCCTTCCTCTCAATTCACCCTTGAAATTTTTCTAGCTTGCCCAATGATTGCCGAACTGACTTGCCTCTTGTTGTTGGTACATGTATAAGCAGGTTTTTCCCTTGGGTAAGAGGGTTTTTCCTACTTACTAGTCAAATGAAGTATAGATCGGGTTTAAAATGTCTAATCTAATCCGGGAGTGATTAGCAATCAAAACACTAGAACTGAGGAGAATCAATGTGGTCTAAGTCAAAAGATAGGCAATTGTTTGTCACTAACAAATCCTACTGAGCAGAAAAGAAAACAACGCAAAGTCTATCTAAACCACTTTTTTCTTTGGAGCATTTTTCTTTTCTTAAACAAAGCAAACTCTATCTCCCTTGGAGCATTTTTCTGTTCTTAAACTAGAGTCTATCTAAACCGCTTTGGTTTCATAATCCACATCCCTTTTTT
>OVAO01002012.1:0-13629 GCA_900406285.1 Biscutella auriculata
CACCGGAATTGAAATTAAAACAGAGCAAACAAAACAAGAAACTGCTCCTTCTTGCAGTGGGATGAGCAAAACGTTTTAGGATGCGTCGACCGGCAATTGCTCAAAGCAGTACGAAGAAGAGAAGTTGATGAAGATNAGAGAAGTTGATGAAGATTGAATATCGGCTGTAGCCCCAAGCCAAAGTATGCGGACGTGAAAGTAACAGGCAACAGATTCAAGCCACCTAAGCCTGTTGACGTCAGACGAGACTCAACCTCGAGCTACGACTGAAAGCTATTCAATCAAACTCGTTGCAAAAAGCAAAACATTAGAAACACGGGGGTCTCGAGACGAAGACCCCGTGAAGATACAAAACCACAGACGTGGTAAAATTATTTATTCAAACAAGCAAAGCCTAATTAAAGGCAAAAAACTTACCGAGCTCCACGTTTTCATGAATTGCTTACCTCATAAACGCCACGCGTCAAAACAAATGACACGTTGCACCCATGTGTTACCACGCGAGAGTGCACGAAGCGGTGGAAGTAGACGCCAAGAACACCGACGAAGCCGCAACAATCTCCGATCGAACCGGAGAAACCCAAAACTAACTCTCTCTGAAGGATATGAAAGAGAGAAGAGAGAGAGGGGAAGAAAAAACTAGAGAAAAGATGAGAGGGGGGAAAAGGAAAAGGAAGAAGAAAAGAGAGAAAGAAAAGAAGGGAAGGAGGAGAGGAGGATGAAGAGACGGAGGTAATGAAGCGGTGAAGAGGTGGGGAAGAGAAGAGAGAAAAATCTCTCACCTCTCTCTAGTTTTTGTCAACATTTATGTTATCTTCTCTTTCTTGAATCTTGAATATCCTGTAATAATTGATACCATAAAAGCACAAACTTTTTCTTGCTTAATTTGTAATCATATTTTTCATTTTTGTTTTGTTTTGTTTTTTCCTTTTCATTTTGTTTTCTTTTTTCTTTATTCTTTTTCAGTTTTTTTCTTTTCATTTTTCTTTTTTCATTTTTACTTTTCATTTTTTTAATACGTCGTGTTGATATTATTTATTAGTCTTTAAATATTGAATTATTTTGAGTATCTTGGTCTTGAGGATGACTTTCTTGTGTAAACTCGTCTTCATTATCAAAGGATGACATTTACATAGCTATCGCCTCGAGAATTTTCTTAAGTTTATCTTTGCTTTTCTTTGATCTGGAGGATGATGTGGTTGATCCAGTAGGACTGGTTGGATTTGACTTCTTGGATTGTGTATTTGTAATCTTCACAAGTGGTAGAGTTTGAGATGTTGCCGCTACTGAGTGTTGAATTTGTTGATGAGTTTGTATACATTTCTCTATGTTGGTAAGGGGCATTAATCCATGTTGTATTTGTCCCACCATTTGACTATGTATTCCCGAACTAGGGAAAATGGCATATCCTAAAAAAAGGGGATAAGTTGAAGTGCCATGATAGTATCCAGGGTATCCCCATGTCGTTGTGGAAGGCTATTTTAGGCAAGGGTCCTATGGGTTCATGTTTTTAGTATTTAGTGTAGTATGGTAGGGCTACTTTTGGTAGGTGAGATGGATAAATCTGATCACATGGACCAAACCAATGCCACAATTCGTAAAACCATCTTGGTATTTTTTTTGGGCAGTGAAAATCAAAGGAGAAAAACCAGGAGTGATCGTAGGTACGTAGGTAAAAGACTTGTAAGAAGGCTTCTTGGTAGTCTATGTCGCTGAACCCTGACATGTGGTAACCGGGAATGAAAAATGGTTTCATGGTGTGAGAACCCATGAATCCAAGGTCTTGAGCATTACATACTTTGAGGATTTTGTAGGTGGAATAAGAGATGAGGTTTGAGTCTATTTTATTGTTGTGGTGGTTTATTTCGATGGATTTGGTACCGACAAGGATAAATTCTTAGAAGATACGATTTTTGGTGCGGTTATTGGTAAGGTATCGGATATCTTCATAAATAAAAGGTTTGTAAAAGGGTTAAATCTAGGGCTAGGCAAATAAACCGGAACTGAAAAACCGAACCGAAACCAACCGAAAAAGAAACTGAATCCGAACCGAAACCGGAAAAAATCCGCATGGATAGTAAATTTCAATATCCAAATGACCGAACCCGAACCGAACCGAAAAAAATGGATATCCGAAAAATCCGAACATAAGTCTAAATTTTGAATATTTATTAGTGTTTTTTAATATTTGATATATTTTTAATGTTTAATATTAGTTTTTTTATATGTAATATATTTTTTAATGTTTTATTCTTAATTTTATGTTTTATTTATAAGAAGAATTTGAATATTTATTATTATATTACATTATTTAATATAAATTTTTAATTTTAATATTATTTTTTTAATTTTTGAAATTAATTTTTATATATTTAATATATTTTATGGATATCCGAAACCGAACCGAACCCGGAAGGAACCGAACCGAAAAATAAAAATAACCGAATGGATCTCTAAGGCTCAACCCGAAAACCGTATAGATACTAACCGAATCCGAACGGTTACCCGAACGCCCAGTTAAATCTTTGAGTGATATGGATTTGGTAAAAGAGGTTGTAATAAGGTTTGGTGTTGTGGTTTTAGGTAGTAGGATGATTTTGGTTATGTATTTTTTTGGGGGGATGGATGTAGTAAGTTGTTTGGATTTGTGGGTGAACGACTTTTGCATAAGATAGGGGAGAAAATTCTATTAAGGTAGAAAATTGGTTGGTAGTGGTTATACTTTTCCCTTGTAGGTATGGTTGGGTCTTGATATAATCGGATGTCGTCATCGGTTTCTTTTGTTTGTCACTCATTTTGATCTTGATTTTTTCCCTGTAAATATTCTCCGGTTAGATAATCAGGTAAAGATTTATTTTCTCCTTTTATATATTGTATATCAAAATCGAAAACCGATAATATAGCTTGCCATCATGCAAAAATTTGTTTAGAAACCAAGTTTCTTAACATCTTTTTGTAAAATCTCTTTAGCGGATTTGCAATCGACTCTAAGTAAAAATCGTTTGTTAATTAAATAATCGAGAAACTTAGAAATAGAGTTTTACTATAGATAAAACCTCTTTTTCAACGGTAGAATAATTCTTTTGGGGTCCAAGCCATACCCCTAAATGATAACGGACTATGGACTCTTGGGTAGACTCTGACAATTTATGTTTAAGGATTCCCCCACAACTTATATATGATGCATCGGTTTCAACTCTCATAAATACATTTGGATGTGAGATCACTAGACATGGTAATGTTGTAACCCTATTCTTAATGTCTTGGACTATCTTAGTATGTTGACTCGACCATGGTACATAATGGATTCTTCTGCAGTCTCTGAAACAATGGTTGAACCATCTTTCTTAGATTAGGTAAAAAATCAGAAATATAGTTTAGGCATCCTAAAAATCTTTGTGATTGAGTTTGTTCTTTTATTTCATCAGGAAATTTATTTGGAAATTATATTGATCTAGATATTGGCGTAAAATGTTGGTCAATAGATTTTGAAAATATTAAAACGTCATATGTATATACTATAGGAAATGTAGTGTATGGGTTGAAAATCTCGTTCATAATATTTTGAAATTCGAATGGTGCATTTTTCAAACCAAAATGCATAACGTTCCATTCGTAATGACCAAATGGAACAATAAATGCAGTCTTATACTTATTTTTCAGCTATTAGTATTTTCCAATATCCATTTTTCATGTCAAATTTAGAAAATATGCAGGCATCGTATAATCTTTTTAATAAATCTCCTTTATTAGGTATTGGGTATCTTATCCATTGTAGAACGTTGTTTAATGGTTTCTAATTAATTACTAAATGAGGTACTTCTCTCTCTTTTTGGCTTTATTATTAACATAAAATGTCGAACAACTTCAATGTGATTTAAATTTTCTTATTAAATTTGTTACTAATAGTTCTTTAATTTCTTTTTGCCAATGTTCTAATAGTTCTTGATTCATTTGTATAGGTCTAGCTTTCTTTGGAATATTTTTTTATTGAAATCCTTTTCATAAGGGATTTCAACTATATGTTTCTTTCTTTCCCTAAATGCATTTGGGATTTCCGAAAATTTTTGGTTTAACAACTCATTTTCTAGTTTTGTAAGGCTATTGATTACTTGAGGATCTTATAACTGATGTTCTATTTGGTTGTATTTTATTTCTTGCTGAAGATATTGTATATGTTTTTGTTTACTGTTTATTAAGTTTATAGATTTTCTGTCGTGGAATTTTGTAAAGATAAGATTTCTTTATTTTTCATTGCAGATAAAAGTTCAAATGTTATTTTTTCTTCTACTACTTTTGTAGTAATTCCTAGCTTTGTGACTTTAAATGGATAAGTTTGTGTGAAAAAGGGAGTTTCTAGTATGATCTCTTGACTTAAGTTTTTTACAAGATTAAATTGTGTTTTAAAATAATAGTTTTTGTTACAAAGTTTGGCTTTAGGTAATTGATAATTTACTTTTAAACTACCTCTGTTTGCACTACTTAATTTTCGTATGTTTTTCATAATATTTTGTTGGGACTATAGCTTCTCTAATACAATTATAATTTGCGCTTATATCTAGGAGTGCTATTGTTTCTAATTTGAAATCATATCCATTATGTAATGTAATTTTAGTATACTATTTTGGTAGTTAATCTTATTTATTATTTGATTATATTATTCTTCTTCTTTAGGTTTTTTGAGGGTTTGAGAACTAGTTGTGGATGGTTGAGGTAAAAAACAAGGTATCAAGTGATGGAGTTTTGGTTTGATTAAGGCTATTTTAGCATTTATCTGTAATTGTTCAAGTTGTTGTTGATGAACTATTTGTTGTAATTCTTTTACTTGAGCTTTAAAATTCCTAACTTCTCCTTGTAACTCACAGTAGTTACTTGCTTAAATAATGATGGAGAATGATATGTTTCAAGTATTTTATTTAGGCTAAAAGGTTGTGGGTAGAAATTGATTTTCTCTCTGTACTCCTTTTTAGTTTCTGGATCATCTATTTTATCTATTAGAAATTGTTTATCTATGTGTTTAATAATTACATTTTTTTTTTACAATTGCAAATGTCATCTGAGTAATTACAAGAATCTTCAGATGACGATTCGCTTTCGTCTTCTACTATATCTATATATGGTTCATTACCATTGAAACCTTCAGAGTTTTCAGTGTCGGAAATGAGTAGTTTTTCTTGTTTTTCTTTTATATATGGTTGATCGTGGAAAATTTCATTGATTTTCTTTTTCATTTTACATTCAGTAGATTTATGCCTTGGTCTTTTACAATTCTGACATATAATTTTCTCTTTATTAAATGTGTTTAACCATTTTATTATTTTTTTTGAGTAAAAGAGATTATTAAACCTTTTTTAAAAATTTTGTTTCTATAATTTGGACATGATTGTGAGAAGTTTTTATATTTGTGTATGTTTCGCTTTCCCTAAAAGGTGGAGTAGGTCGGTGATAACCATATTGCTCACAAAATGAGTGCATGGTTTCTCATAACCTAAACTTAATGGTTTTTTGTTTATCTTTATGTTCTTCACAAATTTATAATCCTTCTTTTTTTAACAAAGGCAAACAATTTACCATAGGTTATTGAATCCCATGGTACTGGTTTTCCTCGAGAAAAATCTTTTAATTTACTAGTTAATCGTTCTGCAAAAAAAAAGGTAGACCATCAATAAACCTATCTTCCCAAAATGGTTGATTGTAGTCATTTCTTTGGAATATATTTGTTATAAACATATCTTTATACCATTTAAAATCTCATAGAGTTGGACATCTAAGATTTGTTAAAACAAGTTTTTTACTGGTTAATTATTCGGAAGAGTTTACTACATATATGGTGTGTAATAACACTTCTATAGCATTTTGTATTCGTTCCTCTTCGTAAAGACCATCTTCTCCTTCTACTCGTCTAATTTCAATATGGTTTAAAATTATTCTTGTGAAGTTGTATCTCGATTTAAACTATATATATTTCTAATTTTATCTTTAATGAATGTTATATTTTTAATGGTATATAAAGTAATTTTTAATTTTTATAATTTTATATCCATGAATGTCTTCTGAAATAATACTATGAAAATTTTATTTAGAGCCTACAAAATATATTAAAAATTATTAATTTTAAATTATTAAAATAATAACTGAAATATCTATTGAAATTATTGAATTATCAATAAATGTTGTACATATATTTCAGTTTTACTTTTAATGAATATTTTTATTTTGTTCTTTAAATTGATTTTTATTTCATAACATCTCAGTAATTTTTAATGATGTTAAGTTTATATTCATAAAGTGACTCTAAAATAATATTATAGAGATATTTAATAATTATAACATAATCGTCTGGTTCAACAAACAAATTAGATAAAAGAAAATTGTATAATTTGAACGTTGAACTAAGTTATGTTTCTGACTTAAAATTCAACATTCATAATATATTAGCTTATTTATAGTGATTTACATTCAAGAAACTGAGAGACTTTCCCTTCGACACGTCTTTGCTCATATAGCTTAAAGTATAATTAATTTATATTTTCTTAAATGTGAAATATTTTAAAGATATTTTTTAAATATTATATATCTATTTTAATCTAATTTAATATATTAAAAATTAAGTTTAAATTATTATAACTATATTATCTATTAAAAATCCAAATATTTTTTAAAATATAAAATTTTCAATTAAAATTTTATACATAATTTTTTTATTTTATCTTTGATGAATATATTTTATTTTTATTCTTTTAATTAATTTTTAATGGTAGTTCATATAATTTTTAATAATATTTAAAAATAACTCTAAAATAATACTACGGAAATTGTTATAATTAATTCCTTTTATAAAATTCTAGCAATAACGGTACGTCTGTTATAGTATAACGAAAATACTATGTCGATCGCCTTGACGGTTGATAATTTCAATACATGAGTACGATAAAGTAGTAGTATGTCAAAATTATTAATTGTTTTGTAGAGTTTTGATAAACTTGACTTGATTTTTATTAAAACCCTTAGTATCACATATATATACAAACGTAGATAGGTTGAAAATATAAGGAAATTCTAACTATAAAATCTAAACAACCTATCGAAAGATATATGTGAATATATCTTCAATACTCCCCCTCAAGTTGGAGCATGAAGATTCTTAATGCCCAACTTGGATATCAAAGAATTGAAACGATCTCGACTTAACGCCTTAGTGAGAAGATCAGCCGGCTGTAACGTGGTAGAAATGTGATGCGTTTCAATTAAACCTTCTTGGAGTGCATCTCGGACGGAGTGACAGTCAACGTTGATATGTTTGGTTCGCTCGTGAAAGACCGGATTAGCAGCAATGTGCAAAGCTGCTTTGCTATCGCAGTATAGACGTGCTGGAGAAGAATGCGTGATGCCCATGTCTTCAAGTAAACCCTTAAGCCAACGGATCTCCTTTGTGGCTGAAGACATCGAGCGGTACTCTGCCTCAGCAGAAGAGTGGGAAATGGTGACTTGTTTCTTGGTCTTCCAGGAAACCGGAGATGTGCCGATGTACACAAGGTAAGCTGTCAAAGATTTCCGTGTAAGTGGACATGTTGCCCAATCGGAATCACAATACGTAGACAACCGAAGGTCACAATCAGCACCTAAGAAAATACCTTGACCCGGAGCCCCTTTCAAGTAACGAACAACACGAAGTGCGGAAGCCCATTGCAATTCATTCGGATCTTGCATGAATTGTGATAACGTATGCACCGCATAACTAATCTCCGGTCGCGTGTGGATAAGATAAATCAAACGGCCGACCAATCTTCTGTATTTTGATGCATCGACAAGCTTTGGAGATGGAGTAGTCGCGAGTTTGTGATTCTGCTCGAGAGGCGTAGCAGCTGGTTTTGAAGCCAAAAGACCCGTCTCCGCAATAATGTATAGCGCATACTTTCTTTGCGAAATGAATATGCCATCGGGTCCACGACTAACCTCCAAACCCAAGAAGTACTTCAACTTACCCAAATCTTTCATGTGGAAGCACTTACTTAAGTAATCCTTAAAGCGTTGCATAGTGTTCATGTCGTTACTGACAATGACAAGGTCATCAACATAGACGAAGACCCGGAGCTCAACACCCTCTTTAACAAATGTGAACAATGAGTAATCATGATACGATTGAGTAAACCCAGCAGCAAGGAGAGCAGCAGAAAGTTTAGAAAACCAGCACCTCGGAGCTTGCTTTAAACCGTAAAGCGACTTATGTAATCGACAGACCTTGTTCGGGTGTTGATGTCGAAATCCAGGTGGTAACTTCATATACACTTCCTCATGCAAATCACCATGAAGAAAAGCGTTGTGGACATCCATATGATGTGCCTCCCAATTCTTTGCAGCAACAACGGCTAACAAAGTTCTGATCGTTGTCATCTTTGCCACTGGCGCAAATGTGTCCGTATAATCCTCACCCTCTTTTTGATTATTTCCAAGTCCAACCAATCGAGCTTTATGACGTTCTAAGGTGCCATCAGCCAAGTATTTCAACGTATAGACCCACTGACTTCCTATCGCCTCTTTACCAGGTGGCAAATCTTGTATTGTCCAAGTTTTGTTGAGTTCAAGTGCCTCTATCTCCTTGCGCATTGCTTCACGCCATTCCGGAGATTGAGCTGCTTCACCATAATGACGTGGCTTAACATTGTCTGTTATAGATGTCAAAAAAGCTCGGTGGTTTTGTGAGAAAAAGGCATCAGACACGTAATTATGCAGCGGATATAATGGCGTACCTTGGACCATTAACGAGGCTGAGTTGGTAGCTGGAAGAACGTGAGGTTGTACTACTTGTGAGACTGAGTATAAGTGACGAAGTCCTGTAGTTTAGTAGGTGGTTTACGTGCTCTCTGAGGTCTAAGAGGAACAATAGAATCCTCTTGATTAATCGGTATAGGCACAGATTCAGTAACAGTAGGCTGCGTAACTTGCAGTGTAGGTAACTCTGCTTGAACATTGTCTGAGTGATCAATAACCGGTTGATCATTTATAGGAGATGAAGTACTCCCCCTGTCGTTATGTGTAACGCTTGTTGGTGCGATCGCCCAATCGTCATCAAATACGACTTGTGGTTGCATACGGACAGGTGGAGGTTCAATCTCAGAAAAAGGAAATTCATCTTCCTTGAAAACCACATCCCTTGACACAGCAAATTTCCCAGTTTTTCTATCGAATACCTTCCAGCCTTTCTTGCCTGATTCATATCCAACAAACACACACTTCACACTCCTGTAACCAAATTTATCTTTGTCTCGTGACATGTGATGAACATAACAGCTCGAGCCGAAAACACGTAATTTACTGTAGTCCGGTTTGGTGCCATATAAAATTTCATATGGAGAGCGACCTTGTACTGTTACACTTGGCGTACGATTGATGATATGCGCTGCCATGAGTACAGCTTCGCCCCAGAATTTTATCGGCATACTTGCTTGAAACAAAAGTGCTCGTGCAACATTCAATATGTGTCTATGTTTTCTCTCCACCCTACCATTTTGTTGTGGAGTAGATACACATGAAGTTTGATGTACTACACCAATCTCTCTGAAATAAGAAGACATACACATAAACTCTGTACCATTATCTGTCCGGATAGTTCTGACAGGCTTACGAAATTGCCGAGTCGTGTACGCAAAGAAGTCTTTAAGAACACGTTGTACTTCTGATTTCTCAAGGAGTAAATATGTCCATACTGCTCTTGAAAAATCATCGACAATAGTTAAGAAATAGACTGCTCCCGTTGTCGATCTTTGTCTGTAAGGCCCCCAAACATCGCAATGTAATAACTCAAAACATTGGGTCATTTTATTTAAACTATCGGGAAAAACATCACGTGTTTGTTTTGCTTGAAAACACACATCGCATGGACTAAAAGACTTAGAAAATTGAAACGGAAAAGCTATTCTTGAAATCGCAGAAGAAGAAGCATGACCCATCCTTCGATGCCACAATGTGTGATCAGTTTCGATGTCCACTTTGTGCAACTGAGCTGAATCAATGTCTTCTAAGTAGTACACACCATCACGTTCTTCACCGGTTCCAATCAGAGTCCTCGAAGAACGGTCCTGCAAAACACACAATGTGTCAGTAAAAGTAGCAATGCCATTAACTTGCTTAAGAAGCTTAGAAATTGACACAAGTGTGAACTGCATATTCGGCACATATAACACATGACGCAGCTCAATATTAGCAGTGAGAGGATATGTTCCCATGCTAACGGCCTTTGTTGTGCTACCATCTGCGAAACCAACCGCACATGCCGAAATATCTATAACATCTATTAGCAAGGAAAGATTTCCGGTCATGTGATGCGATGCACCCGTGTCTAGGATTACTTTTCCCAAGACATTCTTACCAGACAATCTATCCGATGGAGGTGGAGGTTTATTCTGTATGATCTTTGTTATAGCCATCCATTGGTCCGTGGTGAGCTTGGAATTGGCGAAGCAGGTATACTAGTCGCTTGAATTGCATTCGCTTGTCCCCTACCACGACCATTAGAGTAACGACCTCCTCTACCTCTTCCTCTTGTTGATGTTGAACCTCTTTCGTTCCACCAATCAGGAAATCCAACAATTTGCCAACACTCCTTCTTTTCATGTCCGGCTCGGTTACAATGAGAGCATGTAACATTACGATCCCGAACCTTTACTCCCTCAGTTGGTTTTAATTCGGGCATGAAAGAATCAGATCGTGATGTCTCATTAGACTCATATCTCGCTACAAAACCAACTGCAGATTGTCTATTATCCTTATTGCGTGAATTATCCAGCCTCTGTTCCTCTCTTACGACTTTTTGATATACTTCTCCGATGCTAGGCAGTGGATCCCTATCGATTATCGATGTGCATAGTCCACCAAACCTTGTTTCATCTAGTCCCATAATAAATTGGTGAACCTTTTCCTCTTCCATCTCTGCGGAATATTCATTGGCGGCATCACACGTGCAAGTCGGCATTGGCTTATAAGCGTGTAATTCATCCCAGAGTTTGGATAATCTACCGTAGTAATCCAAAACCGATTGTCCATCCTGCCTGCAAGATGAAATTTGCGTCTTTATATGATGAATACGCACCTTGTTGCCTACAGAAAAACGTTGTTTTAAGTCTTTCCAAAGCTGATTTGCATCTGGTACATAGGTGACTGTCGCCCTTATCTTTGGTTCGATTGATGATCTGATCCAGCCGACGATCATGGAGTTTACCGTTAACCAGTTTTCGTGATCAGCCGTACCACTCGCTGGTTTCTGTAAAGTACCATTGATAAAAGCTGTTTTTCGTTTGGCTTGGAGAGCATTGAGCATCTCTTTAGACCATTCATTATAATTCTCACCATTAAGTTGAACAGAGGTGATGATGGAGCCTGGATTATCGGATGCGTATAATGTATATACCGATGGTGTTTCGGTTTGATTAGCACCGACATTAGCTGGTTGATTATCAGGCATCGTTGAACAACTTAGAACTTCTAAGAGAAATTAATGGATCAGTTGCTCTGATACCATGTAGAGTTTTGATAAACTTGACTTGATTTTTATTAAAACCCTTAGTATCACATATATATACAAACGTAGATAGGTTGAAAATATAAGTAAATTCTAACTATAAAATCTAAACAACCTATCGAAAGATATATGTGAATATATCTTCAATATGTTTAAAACCAAGTGGGATATAAAAGTAACTACAGTTATGGAACAAGGCTATAATGATTAGTAAAATAACTACAGTAGTTAAGTTCAAACCATAGTCAAGGAAATCAAGGTTAGCTGATAGATAATACTCTTTAATGATAATCACGACTTACGAGACTCTTCACAAAAACTTACGTTTATTATTTTAGTTGCAGTCATCATTCAATAGCATTTCGGTAGCGTGTTATTCGATAGTTTTCTCTAAAATACACTTTATACTTTTAAATATGATGTTTTTATCCTCCAATTTTTTTTTTTAAACTTCAAATTTATTTTAATTTCTAAGTACAAAAACTTTAAATATAGAATTTTACTTCTCAAAATTTCAAATATAGAGTTTCATTATTTTATTTGCATTTTAGTTCTTATAATTTTACATCACATTTTCATTCCTAAATATTTTGTCTTTTATCATTTTTAGTCTTTAAAAAATTATATCTCATAGGTATTTCAAATTTGTTTTTAAAAATTTAACTTTTAAACATAAAATTAATTAAAAACGTTAAAATAATATAGTATAATGAATAAATCTGATTTTTACTCATAAAATTGTTTTCAAAAAATTATTAAATAATATATTATTTTACTTGAAATTTAAAATTTAATTATGTATTCTACGTAAGATTTTATAATTTAGTGTTATATTTTAATAATTAATGTTTTTGTAATATGTTAATGTATGTGATAGTGATTTATAAAAGTTTTATGAATTTTACTTAATTATGAAAATTATAAGGACCATATTATAAAACAGAAATATTTTTGAAGTTTTGTTTTTAGAGAACAACACCTAAAAATTTCATATTTAAAGTTTTGGAAACTCTAAAATAGAGTTCATTTTTAGAGATGCTCTAAGGACATATCCAAACGATACTTCAAATAATATTATGAAGTTGATTAAAAGTATTATTTGTGAATATTAAATCATTAGTCTATATTTATTTAATATTCACAAATAATATTTTTAAATTTTATATTAATTATTTTAGTGCTAATATTTCCATGTTACACTTTAAATATATATTAATTTTTACATAATATATTTAGAAACATATAAAATAAAGTTATAATATTAAAATCGAAGAAACATTACAATACAACAAAATAAAAATACATAACACACTTAACATTCATACAAACAAAAACAATACATAACACACAAATACTACAACAACAAAATAAGATTACAACATAGGGTCACGTAAATTTGATCCACCATCTCCAAGATAATCATAATATTGTTCAAAAGAGTTTGGTGTGACCAAAGGTGAATATTGCAGTTGCTCTTTATTTGCTTGCTCAAATGGAGAACGGAATGTTGACAAAATGTTACATGATAGTCGATGACGAACATGATATCAATGCACTCATATGAGATACAAGATTAGCTCTGGAGCCAATGGTAGAAATGACAATGAACGATAATACTCGATTTCAACAATTCTTAGCTCGTAATTTGAAGATAAAAAATAAAGAGACTCATGTATCACTTCAAAATGCATTGATCGAGTATATATGAGGGCATCATGGTAATAATGTTAATTAATAACATGTTATTTGGATTTTATTTAAGATGTTATTGATATGTTTTCTAATAATTATGTAATTTATTTCATAATATAATGTCTTTTTATTAATATATATTGTATGTAATAATTAAATGATGAATATTTTATATTTATTTATAAATTGAATGATGTTAAATATTAATAAATAAATATATGAGCAATATAGTAAAATACAAACTTTTGATATCTCAAATTTAAAATATCACATTTAAAAAAAACACTCGATACTATATGATACCTCAAATTTGAGGTATTGCTTTTAGAAATACTTAATACAAATTCTTACACGGATGACAATTTTTTTTATTAATATGGTTTTGTGGTTAAAAATAATAAATGAAGTTTTAAGTTTAA
>OVAO01002013.1:0-13627 GCA_900406285.1 Biscutella auriculata
ATATATATAAGAAGATTTTAATATTTCTTACCTTGTCACGACTTAGTCTCCTTAGCTGAACTGTTAGACCAGGTATATTTTGTCCAGGCTTTGTGATGTTAAGTTTGTTTCTGTAATTAAAAACAAATTGTAGCAAACATAGAAGAAAAATAATCCTTCAAAAGTATTTAAATAGTTTTGGATTAATTTATATCATGTGTTTGTTATTCCATTAGTTTACTTTAGTTAAAATAATATCAACTTCATTGTTCAAGTATTTGAAGTGGTTAAGAAAATTTAATTATCTTTCTATCAAAACATTAAAAGTTATAATGTAGTTATAATATATTACTTTTCTTATAAATAGTTGCTTCCGTACACACATCTAATCGTGCGATGTTGGATATTCGATTCGGGTTCGGTTCAGTTTAGATTTCAGATACTATTTTAATCAAAAAAATCGAATTTTTTCGATTTAATTCGGATCGGATACAGATCAGATAACCGATCTAAATTGAATGAAATATAATCAAAATTAAAAAAATTTGAAAAAACCGATTTTGCAAAGGTTTTTCTTGTTTATGCAAATAATTTCGGATATTCATAAATATTCAATTTTTATCTGATCTGAACCGATATTTTTGATATGTTCAGTTATATGCTCATATCTAAAACAGATCCAAAACCAAAATTTTGATTCGGTTACGGTTTAATTGCTTCAAATCAAATAAAAATTACAAGATTACACATATCCATGCAAATCTAAGACAAATAGATTTTAAACGTCAACGATTTTTATATCATCTAATTAGAGTCTATGATTTGAAAATTACTTTTTCAAAATTTTGTACGATTTAAAAACATTCAACTATAGTAGTTAAATCGTACAAACTCGACTTGAATAGTTGAAGAGTGTTGAAGACGAAAAGAATAATTCTAATGGAGGAACAAAAATATTCTATAATGGTACTAAAAGGCACAAATGACATAAGTTAACATACGTCTCGTGACGATCTNCTATTTATAATTTTGAAAAAAAAAAACATATCGAATATATATTTGTATTTTGTGTGAGAAATGAGAAGAAGATAGGTAATTTAAAAAAGAAAAGATTTGTTGGTTTAGAGCCGAAAGAGAAAAGCAATCCAATATTTTTTCCTAAAGTCTTGTAATTATAAAATATTTTATTTTATTTTCCAACTTTGAAAGATGAATATGACCAGTTCCATAAATAAATGTTTGTTTGTTTCTTTTGTTTTTTTTTTTGTTTTTTTTTTACTTTTGTCGTTTAACGTTAATTGTAGCTTTTTAACATACGTCTCGTGACGATCTCGTTTCCGAGATTCTCCTCTTTAAACATTTTACGTTTTATTTATTATTTATTTATTTTTTCTTAAAATGTGGGGTATGTGTATAATGTCCTTTTTCTAATAATTATATTATTTTATTTTTTGGGTTAAAATCTATATTTATATGTTGGATATTTTAAGCACTTAAGCAATTAGTTAAAGATGGTCATATCAAAGAAACTTCAATTACCTCATAAATTCTATAAATTAATATTTCTATTTTCATTTTAAATAATGTTTTAAAAAATTATTCACCAATTAAAAAATTAGTAATATATTACAATTTTGAATAATTTCTTGTTAAATGACAGTGGTTAAAAATATAACACATTATATATGTAGATAATCGTTCAAAAAATTTAACTAAATAATTGTTAGATAATAAAGAATTAAAATAGTTAAATATGATCAATTTTACATTAAAATTTGTAAACTTCACTTATTCATATATAAAAGAAAGTTAAACATCAGTTAATATAAAATAGAGGTAATTTTTCAATAAACCAATAAATTTTCTTAGTATCTTAATTTTTTTGACACAGTTAATCATATTATAAATGAATAGTTTAAAAAATAATTATAATTTATAAGATTTTACTTACGTTAATAAATAAATTGAAGTAGGCCAAAATGAAGAAATAATATATAAATAATTACCGAAAATTAATATGGAAATAGAATTAAAGAAAACCTTTGCTTTCTCTTGTGTGGTTGTTAAAGCCTATCATTTAATTTAATTATTAATTATTTTCTTCTTAAGGCTTACAGTCTCATGATTATATCATACAAAAAACAGTAGAGAAACTACAAAATTGTACACCAGATTCTGGTGAAAAAAATTAATAATAACCTCTTGAACATGTGAACTTGCAAAACTAAAGAATCAATTTTTGCATGGTCCCAAAAAAAACCCGACCCGACACGGTTCGGGTACATGGAAAGGAAAAAACAGAGTTGGGTCTTGAGAAAGAAACAAAAAACTTACTGTGAATTCTGAGAATAAACACTTTGGAGAAAGAGTTGCAGAAGAAGAATGTGGACTATGACCCGACCCGACATATTTGCCTGAGCTCCGACTTTCATCTCCGCCGCAATTTCACTAAACTTCCGACATAGAAACCTTTCGTTAAGGCAGAGATATACGTATGTGTGTGTGTGTATATATAGAGAGACAAAGATTAAGGAATCTTTTTTTCTCTAAGCATTAACTAAAACTGAATGAAACAAAGAAAAAACGTAAGACGATGAAAAGTAATTTAAGTATACCTTTTAAGATTTTCTTCTGTGTTGGGTTTCTTGAGGAAGATGAATTTTGAGGAATGCAGAAGAAGAAGAAAGAAAGAAAGAAAGAAAAAATTTTCCTATGAAGAAGGTTATATATCTCTCTAAATTTTTTAGTTGTGAAATAATCACAGGATTAGAATCTTAAGTAGCTTTATAAATCTCAAAAATCTGCATTCAGAGGTTGATACGTGTACTATATATATATATATATATAAATGTGTAATTGATCTAGAACATCTTAATGTTGCAGTTGTGACTTTTTGTAGTTGCTGCAAAACCTTTTAATTTATTTTTATAAAGTAGAAGTATATACATATATTGTTTTCACGATACATGTAACAGGTGTGATTAGATCAGAGATAATATCGATCACACTAACACAAACCATTAAATTACATATTCTCATTGAATAGAAGTATATATTAATTTAGAAGAAATAATTTTTTTTAACTAAATATTAATATTAGGAGAAAGTCTTTTAACTAATATAATATATAATCGAAGAAAATAATGCAATATAATCAATAAGAAATATTATAACATAATGATCTTTATATTTATATAAACTAAAATTTATGTATTCATGTAAAAATTATTAACAAATATTTAAAAGTATTTAATTAAAAATTAATTTCAATTATGTATATATAACCGAAGTTAGAATCTAATTTTGTGATAATAATAAAATAACAAATAATTAGTATAGAATTTAGATTAATATTTTATTTACTTTTAAAAAGTGATTTAGTTATTATTTTAAATTAAAATGGATAAAAATGAATTTCCCATGCAAATTAAAAAGTAAGTTTTATGTTAAAATAAAAATCTATTAGTTAAAATCACAAAAAAATAGAAAGATAAAAAAAATTGAATACATCAAGATGAAGTAGATAATAAATTATAAAATTAATAAAATTATCACCCCTCACTATTTGATTATCCAACCTATCGCTTATTCAATTCTAAAGATCGATTTCCTGCTTCTGCAAAGGGCGGAAAAGTCTCATCTGCACAAAAGTTGAGAAAAAAATAAATATTAATAGATGAAAATTATTAAAACAAAAACTAAAAATCAAAATGAAAGATTATAACTGTTCCAATATTAAAAAATTTAAATAATATATAATAAATTGATAGATATTATATATAAGACTATCGCGATCGTAATATCATTTATAAAATAAAATATTAGAAAATATTAATCATCAAATATTAGATTGATTAAAAATATTTTTATATCAAAACTTTAAATACATTTAGCGAAAAGAAAACTTTAATTAAAATTTTCATCCAATTCTCTTTATTTTATAACTAACAATGTTTGATGTAGTTTGCGTTTTTCTTTCTAATTTTAATTATTTAATTATAATTTTAACATTATAATTTGCTATTCTAATGGAAAGAGTTGCAATTTTCTATCATGATATCTCAAAATTATATTTTAATTTTAACTATTTATACAATAATAGATTCAAATTTATATTTATATTATATGTAAATTCTTAAAATTTCTATTAAATCATTCTATGTGCAATTATAAGTTGGATCTTATACATAAAGAGATCAAATATGTTTTTTTAAATTAGATTGAAGATGTAGACGATGGCTGATACTGTTAGATTTTTGACATTAATAATATAAATATTAGCAAATAGAAATTTTTTAACAATACATTTTGAGTTAACGAAACATTAATATGAAAGAAAATCGTCATAAATATAATGAATAAAAATTGTTGAATCATCTCTTCCTATAATGTTATTAATCAAGTTTCACTGCATAATTTTTGGTGTTTTATTTACTCTCACAAAAATCCTAGCATATAAATCAAAATTTCCGTTTATATTTGACAAACTCTATGAATTTGAAAGCTGATTTTTATTGACATACAATGCAAATATCCTTGAAAATGGCTGCCAAAAATACGTCAAAATATTTGTTTTCTATAAGAAAATTCTGCAATTTGTCAGAGTATGGTCAATTTTACGTGTCTCTTTGATTAAAAGAGAAAAAAATAAACGTTTCTAATTAGGTGAAGCACCAAAATTTTAAACAGACAGAAAAATATTATACTGTTAGAATATTCAAGTCAGTTAAACAAAACGACGACTTATGTCTGCTCCAGTTTCTATAAGAGGTCAAAACTCAACAAATATTCATATATTAAATACTAATTATCTCTGGTCGTTAATTATTGTCTAACTTGTTTCGAAAATAGCATATAAAACATTGCTAATATGTCACTAAAACGTTTTTTTGCGAGAAATAACTTTTCTTTTCTTTGGAAACAATTATTTTTAGTTATATTTTTCAACAATTTTTTTAGTATATCTAAATAGATAGATCATGATTAGTTAGTACAAATTTCTATTTAGATACTTCAGTTTGACTTGAATCTCTACATTCGTAAGAGTGCATGAACTTTATTTGGAAAATAAATAACATATGTTTTTTAGTTATTTAATATATGCATATTTGTGTTAGTTCATTACTTCATATATTATCATATAAATTTCCCAAAAAAAAAATACTAGATGATGATACTGCCAACAAAAGAGACAATTTTAAACTGATGACATTATAAAATGGTTTTAATTTGACTTCCACATATAATACGTTGTCAAACCAAAAATAAAACTATATAAGTAATTTGGTAAAAATGAGATGATCCAAGTAATACTATAGTGATTAGGTAATAAAGTTGTAAACAATAAGAAAACTATGGCAATTACGTAAAAACTATAATAAAGTTGTCAAACTTAATTAAAAATAATTATTTATTTGTTCCTTTATAAATGATGTTTAAGATTTTTATTTTTGTTTTATTTTAAATGATATTTTCGATTTTCAATGCAAAAAATTAAAGGTAAAAATTATTAATATTATGCCGTATGATTTTTGATTGGCTAACATAAATGAAATTAATGGTATTTTGTGAAAAAGAGATAAACTTAATAATATTTTTAATTTATTAATCAACGTAAAAAGTCTTTAAACATCAAATAATAAGAACATATAGAATATTAATTAGGTAATAATGATCTTAATTTTCAATAATTGATGTATACATGATTGTAATATAATAATCATATTAACACAATATTTGGTGCAAGGCCAAATTTTCAATATTTTCTGTTTCAAAGTAAACTAAAGAGGAAAATTAGAATTAAATAGTCTTCAACATTCTTGCCTTAAATAGTTTACTTTTTTCTTTTTTTCGTGACAAAAAAAAAGTAAACTATTTAAGGCAAGAATGTTGAAGACTATTTAATTCTAATTTTCNCTTTTTTTTTTTCGTGACAAAAAAAAAAAGTAAACTATTTAAGGCAAGAATGTTGAAGACTATTTAATTCTAATTTTCTTCTTTAGAACAATGAAACATTTTACATTTAATTTTCTTATTCAAAAGTCAAATCTGGTTAAGTTGTTTTTCAACCGTAACCGTAGGTTTATTATTTCAATGCACCGTAAGGTTGAAGTTGTTAATTATAACGATATTCTTATGATGAAATATAGAGTTGGTTTGATATTTGTTGAACTAATATTTTGAATTTGTAGATTAAAAACAAATTATAAATAGAAATAAGTTATGACATGCTACGGGATATTGATATATAAAATATAACATAATTTGTTTGTATAATTTAGAGATGTACTTAAATGGTTTATTCAGATGATAAATTTGAATTAAGTTAATTAAATGATGTTCGTTTTTAAAAACATATCTCGATAATGCATTTATATATATCTATACAAAAAATTATGTTAAAATAGTTTAAATCAAAATTAAAAGATATTTACTATCAAAAAGGGGAAATTCGATGCAGCTGAAAATATTTTAAAATTGGTATAAAAAAATGTAGGAGCAACAATACATCTATATACGCTTTAGGGATTTTGGAAGAGAAATTCATTCCATTACATTACACAAAACTAAATTGCTAATTTTTATATTAAATTCACTTGGAAATTACTATTTGCAGATATATAACACTAAACTCAGATCTAAGAATAAATTTTGAGATAATGCAACTAATAAGACTGAATCATGTTTCTAGTGAACAAACAGATAAATTATGTCTATTCGTCTAATGTTGTTTTGGTTAGCTTATATAATTCTACTAATTTCACCTTAAGATAACCATTTAGCTAATTTTTAGTATTGAATCTGAAAAATAATTTATGTTTTATAATTACAGAAGTGAGGAAGAAAAAAAAAAAAGACAAAGATTAGTCACGTGTTGAGGATTCGCAAGACTTGCTTTTACCAAATTGTTTATGTCGACAATTTTAGATTCTCCACACAAACGATAACATGTGTTAGTGTTACCTTGTTTCTACCATATTTCTTTGTTTCTATCTTGTTTTCTCAAATGGAGCTAATAACTTGAGCATAGCAAAATGAAAACAACTTTTATTTAAAAAGGTTTATTGTACTCTTTTATTTGTGGGTTTTCGGTTAAAAAAACTTTAAACGTAATAATGTTTGTAATTTTATCTTCTCAAAAATACTTATAAAATGATGATATATCTATTTAAATATAAAATTGGTAGAAGTAGAGACTTGAACACTAGATCTTATTTTTATAAAGAGGTGATACCACTTAGGTTAGCTAAATTATTTTACATATTTTTATATACAATAAATTATAAACACTAACGATTCTAGATGTGGACGTTCATATATCAATTTGGGTTTCAGTTTTTTTTTTGTAGAAGCTTAGATGATCCATTCGATGAAATTTAATGTTGGTTCGGTTTTGGTTTAGATCCTTCCGAGTTTGGTTCGAGTTCGAATATCCAAAAATATTGAAAACTAAAAAGATAATATTATAAATTAAAAAATATATTAAACACTGAGAAATAATAATACATATTCAAATTCGATAAAAATGAAATCAAGAATAAATCATTAAAAATATAATACATATCTAAAACTTTAATATTAAACATTAAAAATATATCAAATATTAAAAATACTAAAAAATATGCAATATTTAAACTTAGATTCAGATATTTTGTGTATCCAAATTTTTCTGGTTCAGTTCAGTTCCGGTTATTCAGATAGTAAAATTTAATATCCATTCAGGGTTTTCCCAGCTTCGGTCGCTATTTTCGGTCATTTTGGATCGGTTATTCGGTTTCGATTTATTTGCTCAACCCTAAAGAACTCTATTTCGTCCTCGTAAAATTCTTGAGACTATTTAGTGGAAGAAAAACGATTCAACGATATTCATTTGATATATAATTAAATAATAAAATCAAAATTACCAAACTGAAGCAACTAATTGGTGATTTCTTGATTCAGGTTCAATTTTAAAAGGTCCAATTGATCGCTAAGCTTTAATTCATACCTTTTATAATCAAACCCGAATCGAAATCACCAAAAATGGTTGCTTCAATTCGGTAATTTTGATTTTATTATTTAATTATATATCAAACGAATATCGTTGAATCGTTCTTCTTCCGCTAAATAGTCTCAAGAATTTTACGAGGACGAAATAGAGTCATTAATGTTTATAATTATTTTATGTAGAAATATCTCAAACTGTTCAACTAGCCCAAGTGGTTATGGATTAGGTATGAGGTCTAGTGTTTGAGTCTCTACTTCTACAAACTTTGTATTTAAATGAGTTATCAAAACGACGCCGTTTTTCTTTTGTTAAAAATACATATTTCATATATGTTGACTATATAGAAGATTTATATAGCGGTTGACTACCATTTAATAGGTTTTATTTACAATTGTTGTATTTATAGAGTAAAATCGAAAATGTTGTTATATGTTTAGTTTGCTTTGAATTTATTTTTTTTAGACATTNCTCACTTTTATATTTTTTTTAGACATTAAACTTATCCTCTCATTAAAAGAGAAGTGTTAAAACATACCCGTTAAATTCATAATTTTTCTAGATTATTTTTTCTTTAAATAATTAATATCTTAAACTTGTTGTCAAACAAATTTACTTTAATTTGATTTTAGTTGATTAATATTATTCACTTTGTCAAACAACAACAATATTTCAGGGTGATTTTTATAATAATTTATCAAATTATTAATAATATATGAAATATGTAATTAAATAAATATATTTTCGGTTGTTTCAATTTTAATGGATAAACTAGAGTTTCCGTGGGTTAGAAACGTGGCCTTTCATATGTTTTGAAATTAAATTTAATAAATAACAGGAAATTTATATAAAAATATTCATATCTAATTAATTAACAAATTTTATGGAATGATATTAACTTTAAAATATGGTAAAATTGGTATTAATTAAAAAATATTGGTAAATTGTTGAAATTTATAATACAATAAATCATATATTTTATAAGTTTATCCTATTATTAAAATAGTTAACAAATACTTTATATTTTAAAATTTAATGATTTTTATAACTACATAAATTTTCTTTTTGTAACAAATATACAATGAAAATATTAATTAATTAAATTTCTTAAATAAGAATATTGTTTAGATACTTTTTACTTCCAAGATTTTTGGATAGTTGAAATTCTAAAATTTATATCCAAAATAAAAATACTAAAATCAAAATTAATTAGTATGTATCTTAAGTTTGTTGATTAGATTATATTATATTTTAATCATTCTAAGAAATAGTCTACTATGACTTTTTGTGGTAGATTTATTCTGTTATAATATAATAGATATTTGTCCTTCAAGATAAATATAAACAATTACAAAATATAAATACAATGATTCTTTGTTTAATAATTGAGTCTTCTAGAAAATCTTTGTTTTGTTATCTCTGATTTTAAATATTATTTTATAATTTAGATAAATATTTAACTTATTTAAAATCACATGTTATGCTCAAATATTTTCTAAATAGTTTTTCTTTAAAAAATTAATTTTGTTAAATCTATTGCCAAACAAATTTGTATTTAATTCTTTTTAGTTGATTAATATTATTCGTGTTGCTATTTTTAATAAAAAAATCATTATTTATAATTTAAATAAATATTTAACTTATTCAAAATCACAAAAAATCTTCATTTATTTTTAATAAAATTTTAACATATTCAACTGAACTTAAACTATATCCAATCTTTTAAAAAAATCTCTATTTAAAAATCAATTAAAGTATGGTATAAAAGATAAATATTTAAAGAACAATTTAAATAAATATAGTAAAATAATTAACAATATTTTTTATAATAACAGTAAAATTCGGATATAACCCATATCCTAAACTAATAATAAATATAAATATAATAAACTAACTTGAATGGTTACTATATTTGTATATAATTTATTGACAAAAATAATAAAATCAAATAACCAATACTGAGTTCAACACCAAATTAGAGGTTATACTCGATTGCGTATAAATCATAAAGACGAGCAAATCCAGCAATGAAAACAAAATTTTGAAAGTTATTTGGTCTCTTATATTTATATCAATCAAATCAATTTATCTGAATAAATCTTCTTACATATTAAAAAAATTATTGGAGATTATATGTCAAACTTATAATTTTTCTATGTTACTTTATTTTGAAAATTTAATATTTTCAAACTATTTTCAAACGGATCAATATTTAATTCTTTTCTATTGATTATTAATATTCGTGTTGTCCAACAATATATACTAAATAGAAAATATCATTGTTTATAATTTGAAGAAACACTAAATTTATTCAAAATCAAAAAGTATTTTATTAGTTTTTAAATCCTCTTATATATTAAAAGAGAAATATGTCACATGTTAAGTCCATAGTTTTCTACGTTACCTTTTTATTTTAAAAATTTAATGTCTTATACTTATTATCAAACATATTTATATTTTTAATAGATTATTATTATTTAGTGATGTCAAACAATATATTCCTAATAAATTTTTATTTATAATTTAAATAAATATTTAACTTATTCTAAATCACAAAAAAAATATTTTTAGTTTTTAAACAAAAATTTAACTTATTCAAATAAACAACATATTCTATCTAAAATTTTTAATAAATTTTTATTTATTTAAAATTCAATCAAATTATTGTATAAAAGATAAATATTTTTAAAAATCTAATAAACATATTTAATAAAGTAAAATTTAACAAAAAAAATATTTATAATTACAACAAAATCTGAAGATAACTCGAATCCTAACCTAGGCCTTGATTGGTAAATAGGTTGTAGAGACTTTAATCACTTTAATATTTTAAAGTATATTTTTCCCATCACATTTTAATTATAAAAAATATTTACAACTCCTAAAATCTCTTACCGTTTAACTTACTTTTTTTTTTACATTTATTTTTTTTCTAAAGTCTCTTTTTGTAGCTTTTATATTTTTAAAACCCAAAATATTAAAAATTACATTCCAACCTATTTAAAAGTAACCGTCTATAATAAAAATCATATCTAATTGGCCTTCTGATTAGTTAAGAGAGAGATAACCTTTTCCAAATTTATGATTTTACCATTATACTTGTTTTTTATTTAAAGGAAGTTATGCCATTTTCGGTGAATTTTTTGTAAACCAGAAAAAACACGGTTATCCTAAATAACCAAATCGATTGAAAAGAGTCAACCGAAATCGCACGTCTAATATATTGTATTGAAAGCATGTTAGGCTTTGTATCTTTACAAAATCCAAACTATTTATTTGGTAACTCATTATCATAAACTTATTTATTTTTCTTTTTCATAATGGGTATTTGGTTGGGCCGTTAGTCCAATAAGAGAATGTTACAATATATTGATTGTGATCCATATACATTATGTCCAAAATATGATGAGTTTAGAGAGGAAGTCTTTTTTTTTTTTTTTTTTTTTTTTTTTTTAAAAATTTAGANTTTGTCAAAATCTAGAGAGAAAGTCTGATATGATTTATGGGATATAATTGCCGAGTAAAACAAGTGACGTTGGTCCAGTGGTACTATTGTTATCAGGTCGGGACTTCGAGTCCCCGTGAGAGCATTTGCTTCTCTCATTTATGAGAGTTTGGGCTAGTGGGCTGACCATTTGTGGCCCACACAAGTTGACCAAAAAAAAGATTGCCGACTAGATTTTTGACCTACGTCATGTGTGGGATAAATATTTATATTTGTATATATTTAAAATATTTTAGCTGTTAAATTGTTAAATTTTTAATCATTTCTTTTAATTGTATATTTATAATTAAATATTTATTATTTAATTTTATTTGTTGATAATATTTTTTAAAATAAATAATAAAAATCTGAAATCAATTAAAATATTAATATGAGTAAATCATTTGTTTAAAATTATATCAAATCTTTATTATTTAATTTAATTGGTTAGTAAATATATGAGTAACATATATTGTAATTATCCTATTAAACAATTTCAAATATTTTATAAGAAATATTCTGGAGATGACACGTCATCATGGTATACATGTAAATAACACGTAAGGATAAGGCTATTTTTAAAAAATGTTTCTGAATTAATATATAAAGGATATTTAGGAATATATTTTCATCAAAGAAAACCATAGGAGGAATTTTCCTATTAATTTTTAAATGGTTTCTTACATGACCAGGTAAATGAAAATAAATATGTAAATGCTAATAAATATCTACCGAGAAATCTTGTATTAAAAACAATCATCATATAGCATTCAACGAAATGTTATTACGTAATTATCAAAACCATCTTAATTAAATTCTAAATATTTTTTAATTCAATAGATTTCTGAATTAGATGTTTATTATTATAATGTAAGCATATGGTAGTAGTATACTATTACTGATACTATATATTAATTGGAGATAAAAAAATAGTTATCAATTTTCTTATATTTTGGAAATGTGATATCTTAGTTAATTGTTAATGAAGTCATGGCCAACAACCTTGGAACATATCGTACACTTGCAACCAGTGTTCAAGTTCCAAGGACTCAAGTTTCAATTAAGTGATTCGATAAAACCTGAAAAAACTGTACACAAAAAAAAACCTCAGAAAAAAATCAACTAATTTTAATTATATTGAACATTTGAAAGAAAAGGCTTTCCATGGAATAATGATGTAAATGAGGTCGTGATATACAAAAACTGCAAATTTATCAATGTAGCATTTGCATGATAATGTAAGAGAATACCATATAATGGTTTTATGTATATGTTATTTTATATATAAAGGCCTGAACAAAAAAATTGAATCAAAACCTAATCTGTTTTAAAATATATAAAATCGAATATAAATTAAAATATTAAATTACCTAGAATTTCNTTTATCAATGTAGCATTTGCATGATAATGTAAGAGAATACCATATAATGGTTTTATGTTATTTTATATATAAAGGCCTGAACAAAAAAATTGAATCAAAACCTAATCTGATTTAAAATATATAAAATCGAATATAAATTAAAATATTAAATTACCCAAAAAAAATTTTTAGTAAAGTATTTTATATTCATGTAAAATTCGAACAATACATAAGTTAAACATTCAATATTTATTATTAATTTGAGTGTTTAATATATTTTAATATTTAATATTTATTTAAGACATTTTTCATATTTTATGTTTATTGCGAGAATAATCTATGTAACTGAACCAAATCTAAATTAATATGAATTGAATCTAATCCAAAAAATAAAACTACATGAATGGATCCTATAAAATTAATCTGAATGATCCACCCCTATGTATATACATTTGGTTATTGGTAGTCATTATTAATTTCTAAAGAAATCTAATATCTTCTTATAATGTGTGTGTGTTTGGTTTTTTAAGAAAATAAGAAATCTAATAAATTTTCTAAAGATAAAAGTTTATTTATTTTTATAGGAAACTTAAAATGTTTTTTCTTGTTGAAAAAAAAAAAAAATGTTTTTTCTTAGGATCAAATTAGTACACCGACGGATCAAGTAGACATTACTTATACAAAAGAATAAACAATAAAGTGGAAAAGACATCTGATCTGTGTTGGAGACTCGAGATCTGATTGGTTTAAAACAATGACAGTGATGCCCACGTGGTCACCATGTTGTCATTTTGGGTCCCACATAAACAGAATCTAGTTA
>OVAO01002014.1:0-13626 GCA_900406285.1 Biscutella auriculata
TTGAAGATGATGTGCATGCTAGTTGTTATAGGATTCATTGTCTTCTTTGCACTCATACAGCTTGTTTGAGTTGTTTATTTTCGAGACTATTGTTTAGAATTTGGTGAAAGTACAATTTGTTTCCAGACTTTGTTGTTTAAAATTTGGTGAAACCTGGTACAATTTGTTTCGAGACTTTGTTGTTTAAAATTTGGTGAAACCTGGTACAACTGGTGCAATTAGTTTCGAGACTTTGTTCTTGGTATGGTAATGTAATGAGATGAGAATTTGTTGTTGAAATACAAACATAATAGATCATTCTAAACAGGTTTTCAACATCCAAGTTGTACCAAAATAAATGATTAAACAACATCCAATTTGACAAGTTGTACTAAAAACGTGCAAAATAAAACCAAGTTTTACCGAATGACACCAAGTTTTTCCAAATGACACCAATTTCTACCAGATTTCACCGTCTCTTCTTGTTCTGCTCTTGCATAAACGGACTGATGATATGCTTTGAAGCCTTCCTCTTCCTTTTCTCCTTGGGCCTCTGTGAACCTTTTGAACCTTCTGAATGTGTACGCTCGGAGTCATTCCCATCCTCTTCAATAGCCTCATCCTTCTCTCCATCCTTCTCCTCTTCATCCTTCTCCTCTTCATCCTTCTCTCCATCCTTCTCCTCTTCATCCTTCTCTTCATCCTTCTCTCTATTCTTCTTCTCTTCATCCTTCTCTTCATCATTCGCCTCATCCTCCTCTGTCATCACAACAACGCCTTCTCCCACAATAACCTCAGTCACCTCCTCGGCCTCAGTCACCACAGCAACGCTTTCGCCCACAGTAGCCTCAGTCACCACAGCAACCTCCTCGGTCTCAGTCACCACAACAACGCCTTCGCTCACAGTAGCCTCAGTCACCACAACAACCTCCTCGGCCTCCATCACCACAACAACGCCTTCGTCCATAGTAGCCTCAGTCACCACAGCAACCTCCTCGGCCTCCGTCGCCACAGCAACGCCTTCGCACACAGTAGCCTCAGTCATCACAGCAACCTCCTCGGCCTCAACAGTCTCCCTTGTCCTCACCCCATTCCAACCAAAACCGACATCATAGTCATTAAAGTCGTCATCACCCTGACTTCTAAACTCTCTTCTACACTCCTCTAAACTCTTCACTCGTTCATCTAGCTCCCTCAACTTCTCTTTGATCTCACTCATCGAATCATGCATTTCATTGAATCCATCTTCAAATAGCTTCTTTATTGTCTCCATACTGTTTTGATCTAAAGTTGGGGTTGGAGCCACATCAACTCGATCCTCAGTTGGGGTTGGGGGTGCATCAACTGGGTTCACATTGTCCTGCATGATGCGAGGAGGAATGCCATTCGCTCGAGCTACAACATCTCTCTCGAGGATATCCTTCCAGCATATAACCTTGCCCCACGCAGCAACTTCATCCAACTGTCAACAATATCATCAGGTTTATCTTTTTCCTCGATGTTAAACATGATCTGAGGCAAGAGGATTCGTGACTCGGGCTGGCTCGGTAATAATATGCTTTGAATGTCCTATTAATGAAAAAATTGGAAATGTTAAAAACAAATTTCACCAAGTTCCGCCAAGTTAAAACCAAGTTTCACCAAATGTTAAAACCAAGTTTCACCAATGTTAAAACCAAGTTTCACCAAGTTCCGCCAAGTTAAAACCAAGTTCCGCCAAGTTAAAACCAAGTTTCACCAAATGTTAAAACCAAGTTTCACCAAATGTTAAAACCAAGTTTCACCAAGTTAAAACCAAGTTTCACCAAATGTTAAAACCAAGTTTCACCAAGTTCCGCCAAGTTAAAACCAAGTTTCACCAAATGTTAAAACCAAGTTTCACCAATGTTAAAACCAAGTTTCACCAAGTTCCGCCAAGTTAAAACCAAGTTCCGCCAAGTTAAAACCAAGTTTCACCAAATGTTAAAACCAAGTTTCACCAAATGTTAAAACCAAGTTTCACCAAGTTAAAACCAAGTTTCACCAAATGTTAAAACCAAGTTTCACCAAGTTCCGCCAAGTTAAAACCAAGTTTCACCAAATGTTAAAACCAAGTTTCACCAATGTTAAAACCAAGTTTCACCAAGTTTTACCTTTGTTCTACATAGAGCTTCATTGACTTCTTCGAATGAAAATCCTTTAGTATGCCATGTCTTATACTTCGATTTACACATTCTGGGACACCCACCACGTATGCGGTCGTTGTTCTCCCTAAACACGTTTTGCAAGGTCGGAATTGCCTCAAAAGCCAACAACTACAAAAACACACAATTAGAATTAAAAAGTTGCCATATCAAGTTGTGCCATAAGTTAAGAAGTTTTACCTCTAAAGGTATGACGAAACTGGGGAACATCCAACTCTTTCTCACAACTCCTTTGAATGTCTCCATCATGTTATTAAGTTTTTTGATGTTGTCCATGAACGTGAGCCGACCCCAAGGAAAGGTTTTGCACAACTGCAAATCATCGACTACCCTTAACAGGAAGGAGTCCATCGTCGCTCCCATAACACCACCTTTTTTCTTCCCCATCAAAACAGACCCTAAGAAGAATAAAAGAGCCATCTTCAGTCGGTCTCCATCAACCGGGTTCTCCATATTCTTCAGCTTATCCTCCACTGCCGCTATAGTTATTTTCGAGCCCAAAGGGAAATGTCTCTCCACGAAATTCATACTCTCCATCTGCTCATAATGATTAGGGTATGGATGACAATATAACCCTGAAATTAGACCATGCTCCCTCAATGAATACCGAATGGGTACCTCGTTCACCACAAACCAACATTCCTTCCGCTTATTAGTTCGCGCCATACGGAGACACAACAGCCACATCCCCATAATTCTATGGTTTGCGTCTCTATGCATATGGAAAAAATGCTTAAATTGAGGATGCCTCATAAACCACTTCAGCTCATCTTCTGTGAGTAAATGCTCTAGAGTTTCGAGGGATCCTCATCGACTTCGTATAATTATTCATGTCAAACCACATTTTATGGGGCGGTTGAGGTTGAACTCCACAGTCCTTATCTGATTCCTGCAATCGAGACCCATTTACACCAAGTTAGAGTTTTATCACGTTTATCAAGTTTTCCCAAGGTTTATCAAGTTTCCCGAGCTTCCCAACTACCAAGTTTTCCCAAGTTGTACCCAGTTTGTCCAAATTTCACGACATATTTTCCCAACTAATTCTACCAAGTTTTATTCGAGTTTTACCCATTTGAACTGAAAGAAAAATGGGAACTAACCGTTGAGTCCGATGAATGCTCAACAATTCTTCCTTCGTCCTCCACCGGTCCATCTACGTCTTCATTCTCATTGCTCTCGGAATCCGTTTCTACGAGGGAAACGCTAGGGGGCGGGGTTGGTATGTAACTTGGGTTCTTCGTTCGGACCATCTAAGTCAACAATAAATATCCTTGCAAATCAGTACGATTTACAACTTGAAAAAACCAAAACCCTAATCGAAAATCGACACCAACATACCTTCGCGCGAAGTTTTGCAGATTGTGACAAGAACTTCTCAGATTGTGACGAGAAATGGGACAAGTTTGCCCAGATTGCACAAAGAAAAGAGAGAGGAAGTGAAAATCTTGAGAGAATTTTGTTTTTGAAATTTTCCTTAGGGTGAAAAAGGTTTCGGAAGGGTGAAAAATGTTTGAGATTGAAGCCAAAATCTGGTTCGAATTGGGTTGAAGCCAAAATCTGATTCGAATTTTAACTATCGGTTCGGTTTATAGTTTTCGGTTTTGTTTTTAACTAAGGAAATAACTGTTTTTTTTTAATTAAGGTATCCGAAAATTCTGGGTTTGGATCAAAAAATCCGAACCTGATCTTGGTTAGGTCAGTAATTAACTTCAACTTTCTTTCTTTTTTGGTCATTTACTCATATTTTTTATTTAAAAATAAATAATAAAAAATCTAATTTTTGAAAGTTGCATTTGAGAATAAGTGACCACATTTAGTGACTTTTGAGAATTTGACCCAAATAACTCCTGTTTGACACATCAATTGTACCAGTCGAAGTATTCAACAAGTGATAGAACGATGTGGGACAACGTCAAACATAATATTATATTTTTTAAGTTATTATGATTATAGCATATTTTCAAGATTAATGAGTACCTAGAAGATAAAATTAATTTTAGAGGAAATAGAATATTTTTTAATAAAAAAAGAAAAAAATATTCTCAGAAAGATTTAAAATTATCTTTAAATTTTTTGAATAGGGTTAAGAAAGGGTACAACTATTGGGTACCTATAGATCTTAAATAATTTAGCATAATTAAGAAAACCATATAAAAGTTAACTAAAAATAAAAATTCACAAGGATAACCTTATCCTTACGTGTTATTTTCATGTATGTATGATGACGTGTCTTTCCATAATATCTCTTAGAAAATATTTAAAATATAGTTTTGTTTACTTGGATAATTACAACTAGATTTTTGACCCACGTCGTGGGATAAATAATTATATTTGTATATATTTACAATATTTTAGATTTTAAATTATTAAACTTTTAGTAATTTCTTTTATTTGTATATTTACAATTAAATATTTATTAATTGATTTTATTGGTTGGTAATATTTTTAAAAATAAATAACAAAAACCTAAAATCAATTTAAATATTAGTTTATGAGTGAATCATTGTTTAAAATAATTATTATGATATAATTAGTTAGCAAATCTTTATTATTTAATTGGTTAGTAAATATATAAGTGGCATATATTGTAATTATCCTAGTAAACAAAACCTTATTTCAAATATGTTCCAAGAGATATTCTAGTGAAGACATGTCACCGTGACAAACATGTAAATAATACGAAGGGTAATGTTATTCTTTAAAAATGTTTCTTAATTAATATATATGGGATATATGTCACTCATATATTTACTAACCAATTAAATTAAATAATAAAGATGAGATATCTAATTATATCATAATAATTATTTTAAACAATTGATTTACTCATAAACTAATATTTAAATTGATTTTTTATTATTTATTTTAAAAAACATTAACAACCAATAAAATTAAATAATAAATCTTTAATTATAAATATACAATTAAAAGAAATGACTAAAATTTTAACAATTTAACAACTAAAATATTATAAATATAAATATTTATTCCACACATGGCGTGGATAAAAATTCTAGTTAATCTTAATATTAATAATGTAGAAGTCAGTCGACGCTCCTATGTTTTACACGTGTCAGTTACAATATTTATTTATAAATATTTATTTATATTCAAAATCACGTAAAATCTATATATTTTCTATTTATCTCTTTTTTTAATATAGTCATCACTATTCCTAAAATTATGGAATGCACTCTCGTAGTTTTGCTTTTACAGTTGAATTAATTTTTTCTTTTGTAGTTATATGAAAACATCTTTTAATTTTAAATAGCTAAAGTATTATCCAATTATTTTTAAAAAATACTTCATAAATATTTGCATAATGATATGCTCGATTATTTTATAAGTTAAACATAATTTCCCAAAATACAATACTCTACCATATTACAAGTTCTCTCAATTCTTTTGAAATATTATCCATTAAATTAGTGTAATTTCTCAAAATATTAAATTCTATTGTTGTGAAAAATCTTCAGTTTTTGTGGGATATTATCCACAAAATCATCGTAATTTCTCAAAATACAAAACAATATAGTTTTACAAAGTATCTCAGTTTTTGTGGACTATAATCGAATCAAACCAATATTTTTCTTCAATATACAAATTCTACCATTTTTGCAAAATCTCTCAATTTTTAAGACTTTTATCCATAAAATTAGCATAATTTCCCAAAATATAGAAAATTCAAGCGTCTTAAAAATCGTTTAGTTTTGTAGACTATTATCCACCAAATCTAATAATTTCTAAATACACAAAATTCTAACATTTTATAAAATACGTAAATTTTTAGACTATTATCCACTAAATTAGTTTAATCTTACAAAACAGAAAATCTATATTTATTAAATCTCTCAGTTTTTATGGACTATTATCAAACAGACCATTATAGTTACTCGAAGTATAAAACTTACCGTTTTACAGAAAGTTTCATTTTATGGACTATTATCCAAAAATTAGTATAATTTCTCAAAATACACAATTCTAACGTTTTTTACAAAATCCCAAGATTTTTATAGACAAATCCTACGTTTTATGATTACCCACCAAATCATCTTAATTTCCCAAAATACAGAGAATTCAAGTGTTTTACAAAATGTCTTTGTTTTGTGTACTATTATCCACCAAATCAATAAAATATCTAAAATATAAAATTTTAGTGTTTTATGAAATCTTAAAGTTTTATGGATTATTATCCACCAAAAGAAAAATTTCATCTTTTTACAAAATTTCTCAATTTTTCTATACTATTATTCATAAAATTAGCATAATTTTTATAAAGATAGAAAATTCAAACATTTATAAGATATCTTATTTTTTTATTATTATCTACTAAATGAGCATAATTTCCTAAAGTACAACTCTAATGCTTTACAAAACCTCTCAATATTTATAGTATATTATCCACCAAACTAGTTTAATTTCCTTAAAAAAAAAAGAAATTGTGTTTTAAAAAATCTCTTAGTTTTTATGGACTATTATCCACCATCAACAAATTTTCTCGAAATACAAAATCCTAGCACTTAATAAAACCTCTCAGTTTTGCTGGATGATTATCCACCAAATCAGCATAATACCCCTCAAATATAAAATTTCAATGTTTATAAAAATTTTGGTTTTTATAGACTATTATCCACCAAATGAGCATAATTCTCAAAAACGTAAAATTCTAACTTTTACAAAATCTCTCGGTTTTGTCGACCATCCACCAAATCAACATAATTTCTCAAGATAAAAATATTTCGTTTTACAAAGTCTTTCAATTGTTATGGACTATTATCCATTAAATCAACACTACTTCCCAAAATACATAATCTAACGTTTTACATAATCTCAATTTTCATAAACTATTATCCCCAAATGACTTCATTTTCCATTATTTCCTAAAATACAAATATTTGCATTTTTTTAAAATCAATTGTCGACAAAAAGATTATATTCTTGTAGATTTTTATCCACCAAACCAGCACAATTCCCCAAAATACAGATACTAACAATTTACAAAATCTATCAATATTACATACTATTATCTAATAAATCAACGTAACTCCCAAAAAAATGAAATTCAAGCGTTTTACAAAATCTCTCAAGTTTTATAAACTATTATCCATAAAATCAGTATAACTTCAAAAATACGAAAGTATAACATCTTACAAAATCTCCCAGTTCTTGAGGTCTATAGTCCACTAAAGCCGAATTATTTTCGAAAATACATAATTATAACGATGTACAAAATATCTTTTTTTTACGGCCTATTATCCATCAAATCTACATTATTCCCAAAAAATACAAAATTATAATATTTAAAAAAATCTCTCAGTTTTATAGACTATTATCCACCAAACCATCTTAATTTCCCAAAATACATAAATTCTAGCATTTCACAAAATATCTTAGTTTTGTGGATTATTATCTATCCAATGAGCATAATTTTCAAAATACAAAATATATCATTTTACTTACTCAATTTTCTTTGACTATTATCCACATAATCAACTTAATTTCTTAAAATAGAAAAATACATCATTTTACAAAATATCTCACTTTTATGGACTATTATTCATATAATAAACATAATTCCCCAAGATACAAAGTTCTAATGTTTTACAAAATCTCTCAAGTTTTATAGACTATTATCCACCAAAGTAGATTAATTCCCAAAATACAAATAAATAATTTCCAAAATATAAAAAATTATAGCGTTTTACAAATATCTTAGTTTTCTGGATAATTATCCACCAAATCACCATAGTTTTCTAAAATACAAAAACCTAGCATTTTAAAAATATCCTAGTTTCATGGACTATTGTCCACAAAATGGCAATAATTTATTTAAAAAAAAAAGTTCTAGCGTTTAATAAAATCACTCAATATTTAAAGACTATTATCCATCAACTAAGTTTAATTTCCCAAAATACAGAAAATTCTATCGGTTTTAAAACGTATTATTTTGTGGACAATTTTAATAAATCAACATAATTTCTCAAAATATAAAATTCTATTGTTTAACAAAACTTCTCAATTATTTGTGGACTATTAATCACCAAACCAGCATAATTATCTGGAATAAAAAACTCTAACATTTTATAAAATCTCTCAATTTTTATGGACTTTTATCCACCAAATTAATATAATTTTCCACAATACAAAATATTAGGTTAATCTCTAAGTTTCTACACAATATTATCTATCAAACTTGCATAATTCCCCGAAATACAAAATTCTGCTATGATAAAAAATCACCATATTATCAAAATTAAAAATCCTTACATTATACAAAATATCTTAATTGTTATAGATAATTATCCACCAAATGACCATAACTTACCATAATACGATATTATAGTATTTTACAAAATCTCTCAATTATTGAGAAGTATTATCCATTAAATTAACATAATTTATTAAAATATAAAATTCTAGTGTTTTGTATAATCTTTTAGTTTTTATGGACTAGTATCTTAAAAATCATAATTTCTCAAAACATAAAATTTTGTCGTTTTACATAATTCTCTCAATTTTTGTAGACTATTTTCCACCAAATTAGAATTGTTTCCCAAAATAAAGAAAACTCTAGTGTGTAACAAAATATCTTAGTTTGTGTACTATTATTCACCAAATCACCATTATTTCCCAAAATACAAATTATGGCGTTTTATAAATTTTATCAATTTGTATATACTATTATCCACCAAATCAGCTTAACTTTCCCCAAAAAGAAACAAAATCCTAGAGTCTTACAAAATATTTCTGTTTTATGGACTATTATCCACTAAACAAACATATTTTTTTTAAATATAAAATCTTAGCGTTTTACAAATCTCTCTATTTTTATGAACTATTATCTAGCAAAATATAATAATTCCCAATATACAAAATTCTACCTTTTACAAAATCTCTTAGTTTTTTTGGACTATTTTCCACCACATTAGCAAAATTTCCTAAAATAAAAAATTTAACATTTACAAAATATCTTAAATTATAGACTATTATTCCCCGAATAACATTAAATTCCCAAAATACAGAAATTTCTAGCGTTTTACAAAATATATTAATTTAGACCAAATCAACATAATTACCCAAAATACATCATATTTCTCAATTTTCTTGGTCTATTTTCAACCATCTAAACATAACTTTCCAAAATATAGAACATTTAAGTGTTTTACAAAGTCTCTTAATTTTTTGTGGACTATTATCCACCAAATCAACATAATTTCCCAAAACATTTTTAGATGATCAAATATTAAGTTATTAATATTTTCTTACAACATGTTTATTAATTTTTATTTTTATAATCATAATCTCCCATATATTTGTATTGAAAATCATTTTTTGTCTATTTCTCAACATTCATCTAAATTTATTTTATCTTGTTTTATTTATGAATTATCTTAATTGATCATAATAATATTATAGATATCAATTTCAAATATATTTTTTGTTGTCTCGCATCAATTAAATTATTACAAATATTTTAATAATTTTCAACTTTCTCAATTTTCATTTACAATTTTTATTTTATATATCTTATTTATTATAAAGTAATTTCTCATTCTTTTGTTCTACTTTTCCATATAATCCTATCTAATTTTAGATATTGTTTTCTCTTTGATCCTCTTTAACATTTCTTTTATTTATCATAGATTTGATCTCAACTATTTCTTCTTATCCTATTATTTTTTAACTGATATATTATGTTTAAATATTTAGAATATATTAAAAAGTTTTATACATCAGTACTTTTTTATTTGCAGGTTCTCATCCTAGGTCTGGAATTTGGTGGTTCAGACTTTTATGCCTCAAGACTACACTACTTTCTGGGGCCGCTTTCTTACATTTTTTACCACTCAGACCTACTCCACTTCCATGTTGTATCTCTTGAGGCTAATGTTTCAACCTACGATTTATCCCATTTGGCAAGAGTGGAATGCGCGTTTCCATACTTCCAGAGCCTCAACCTCGACTTCGATGCTCGCCAAGCTGGTGGAGCCATCTATTCGTAATAGGTTGCTCTCTCTATCTATGCCAGGGGGTATTGGCGATGATCTCTACGTGGAGTGACTCCAGACTAACCATGTTTTTCTTGCGACAGAGGGTGATGTGTAGTTGGATGCTCTTTTCTTTGAATATGTTTCCAGTAGGTTTTCACATCTAAGGTTTTTGCCAAGGCTAACTACACATTGTCCCCCATCCTTCCCTCTATTGCAATCCCATCCCCATCTTTAGGCTTTTAGTTTATTTTCACTATGTCTGTGATATTTGGTCATTTTCTCTATTGTTGTATTTAATCGTTGGTTTGTAGCATGTCTCTCATGTAGAACATTTTTTGTTGAATATATATTGCATTACAAAAAGATATATATATATATGTTATTTTAATTTGATTTTAGTGATGACATGGTTGATGAATGAAATGCTTAATGTGTCCTAATGAGAGAGGCTCTAATTCTCCTATTATATATAAGATTTACAAATATTTTAATATATTTTGATGTTTTATTCTCAATTTTATATTATTGTATGTACCCTTACGATTTTGTTCACTGGATATAATTTAGGGGTTTAGGTTTAAGGTTTAAATTACTTGTAAATTCGAAAGTATTTCAAATATGTTTTTATTGAAAGTTGAGAATACTATAATTCCGAAAGTATCTGGTAAATTTGAACTTAACTCAAATTTGGAAGAATTTAAATCAAATTCAATCCAAATATAAAATTATTCGAATAGATGAAAATACGAAAAATCTGAACTAAACTCTAACATATACCCAATATTCTACCTTGAGAGTTTTATCAATCTTAAAGTTATCGAAGTGGTATTAACATACTCAAACCAAGTGCACATGAAATGCATACGTTTACCTATAATAATTCCATGTGTTCTAAAATGTAGGCACTCAACCTTAGAAATTATATTAAATTATCCACGATCAATGTCTAAATGTTGGTTTTTATTAAAAGAACATTTATACTAAGCTTGACTCTATTGGAGATTATTCATCAATAACATTACAAGCATCTAAGTATTGTCAAGGTTGGTGTCATCGAAATCATTACCAAAGTCGGAAACATTGATGTGCATTGTTCCCTCGATGCATTTCATAAGGTACAACTTACAAAGATGTGCGAAAGTTCGACATACATGACCAGTGTCCATTAGACCCACATCTGTAGCATGTATCATTATGTTTGTGGGAGATGTTAATTTGGATTTATTCCCCTTAGAGTTTTCCGTAGATCGGACCCATTTATAGGATTTTATTCCTTATGGTTTAAAAAATCTTTCACATCCACAATATGATCAAAGACTAGAATCTGGATAAGTCGAATTATCTCGCTCTAGGTGTTTCACTTCAGTAGCAATCACTTTAGGAAGGCTTTACTTCCAGTAGGCGAGAATTGTAGTTCTTTTTTAGAAGCTCGTTATTCTTCTCTCCAATCATAAGTGCCACAATTAATTCAAAAAACCTTCTATAACTGCAATTTCTATATTGCTCTTAGAGGACGTAATGATTAATGTGAGGTACGTCTTACTGAGCATTTCTGCTTCTATGACGGGCATGCCATAATACTCTAATTCGAAAAATCTCCTCAAAATCACAAATTTATACGTTTCCACTTTCTAAATATCTTGGAACTTGGGGTTCTTCTATTCATAGAGAGATGAGGATCCATAATTTCATTCTGGTTGTGAAACCTTTTTTTCAAGACTTTCCACAACTCAGTTGGATCCTTGATATGTGCATAATCATGCATAATATTTTCATCGAGGTTTTTCCTCAGGAAAATAATTTTCTTAGCCTTTTCGAGAGAAAATGCTGCATTTTTCTCCATGATAATGTCGAGTAATTTCTCCCATACTAAATGGAGTTCCACATTGATGGTCTATGCAATATAATTGACTCCTGTTATTTTTAGGGTTAATCACTGGATCTTTTCAATATTAACCATTTTCAAATAAAAAAGAACACAATATTATTAGAATTTTATAAATTTAAAAAAGAACATTTTACATGGATAATAATTGCGACAATAAAAATATATAAAACACAAACAAGTAGACCAATATTCATAGGAAATTATTCGAGAAAAAATTATCTTCGTAGACAAATGAAAGTAATACATCGAAAATAAAAATTAACATTAATCCAAACATTTTCTTACAAAATAGAAACTAAAACGATTTCTTTGGCAAACACTTGAGAGGATTTGAAATGTTTGGAAGAGTGAAGGATAAATATATTTTGTATTGAAAAATATTATTTACTACCATTAAACTACCCGTTTGGAAAGGTAAAAAATTTAAAATTTTACTTTGTTACCATTTGAAAGTAAGTTAGAAAGCATCAATATCTTATCATATAAAAAAATACGGTTTAGACTTAGATTTATACATAAGTGAGAATACCTCATTTCAATAATCATAGAATAAACATTAATTTAATAACACAATCATAATAAAAAAAATATTTAAGACAAAAAATAATTTATAAAGTGGTTGGACCAACCAATTAAACAAATTATAAGGATGTTCAAATAAATAATATATAAGGCGGTAGTGTCGTTCATAATAACAACAATACATAAATACGGAGGCGATAATCTGGCAATAACAACAATAAAAAAATAAGGAAGTAATAATTTGTCCACCATAATAAAACAATAAATAAATAAGAAGGCGATAGTCCACCCAACACAATGACATAATTAGTGTAAAAATATCGTGCTGATAACGTGTTATAATAAAGTCATTAAACAGAACAGAATTTTCTATCCTTATAAGAACATAACAAAAGACGATAAGTTTTCCTATATAATTTTCTCCGAGATTTCATATTGAAATTGGGAAGTATTACACATGAATTGAATGTATCTATCTATACGAATAATAAGAGAAGTTTGAGGCTTCTTAGAGTATCCACATCAGCAATACTAACTTCCTTAGCATGTGACACCTGAGCTTTTCTCCATTATTACTAATTTGGTTTTTAATTAAATAATAAACTATTTGAAACAACTCGAAAAACTATTATTTACGTTTCATGTTCCTCTTTTAGTGACTATTAACATTCTCATCTTCCTCTACCTCTGTTGATAGACTCTTACTTTCTTCTTCCAGATTCATCAACTTCTTCTCTATTCTCAATTTTCGTTATCAAAAGAAAAGAAAACGAATTTATTTATTTAAATATAAAAAAGATTTGCAATAGTAATTTTGTATTTTTGTGTAATCTTTACCTAAAATCTCATGTGCAAAATAAGACCTAATTTGATCGGTGAAGGGCAAAGACTGGAGACGGCATAGAGGATATTGCTCTGGTGGGATTCTACGATGTTTGAGGAAGCGAAAGAGTATCTGATTTCCTGACCGATCGTGCGGAAGTGGATCAGTGCTTGGGAGTCATCGATCAAGATGGTCTAAATTCCTATTATTGTATAATCTTTATCATGGATAACACTCTTT
>OVAO01002015.1:0-13624 GCA_900406285.1 Biscutella auriculata
ATACCTCCCATCCAAACTGAACTTAATGCACCATATCGAGCCTTTATGAGCTTGAGTCTCTTGGCTCTTGAAATGTGTTGCGAGCTCTCTTGAAATTGATCTAATTCAAAAACAAATTGCCAATCAAAAATTCCAACATCAATTGCAGCCATCTTCTTCTTTCTCGATGAATCTCCAACCACCGGGAACATTGTTTTAAAGTGACTAAGGAAACGAAGTAGAGAGGTGAAGTCGGTGACGAAAAACTTTGTGGCGTTTGCTGCTTAGGTTTCTGATTCCGATTTCGTTAATGATTCTCTTTGTTTTGGTTCACCGGAGCAAGTGGTCGCCTCCCATTGAACTTCAAAGCTACAACATCGCCAACATCTTCGTCGTCGAATCGTCGATTTTTTAAGTAAGCAATTATAGGATGCAAGCGAATACTCAGAATCAGATGGTTGGATAACGAAAGAAAAAAATTTCTATTACCCTAAAAAGAAGTTTCGATCTGAAAAGATGTTAAGATTAGATGTGAAACAACTTTCGGAGAATCGAAAGAAAAGTGAAGAAACGACTTTCGGAGAAGAAGAGGAAGGAAAAGTACTTGTTTGTTTTGCCATTTTCTCCAACATTGTTTGTGGCTTGAAGCTAAAAAATGAAGATAATGGAGGTTTAGTTGGTGTCGATTTTTAATTAGAAATAAAAATCTGCAAACTGAACCAAACCATAAAAATGTTGTTTGGTTAAGGATTTAGTTTAAGTTATTTTTTGTTGGTTTGTTTGAGTTAGAAGCAAGAAAGTAATATGTTATCTGCGNGTTGTTTGGTTAAGGATTTAGTTTAAGTTATTTTTTGTTGGTTTGTTTGAGTTAGAAGAACAAGAAAGTAATATGTTATCTGCAGATGTTTTAGAGTAGAAGCATATTCAAAATGTGTGTTATTGTGTGATTTTGAAAAAAAAAAAAAAAAGTGTCTTATTGTACAATTTTCCCTTGAAAAAAATGGTGAAAGTAGCACCGACACATATGTTCGCGTCGCAGTGGATAATTACCAATCCACGTTGTTTTCAGTTTCGTTATTTCGCTCCTGGCGGATGCACTAAACAAGGCAGGTAAGAGAGATTATAACTTATAAGCGTCACCTATACGGAGTGAGAGATAGACCGAAACATAACTCCCCTCTTTTTCTCCGTAGAAGATCGCCCTACTGGATCTGATTCCATCGTAGAGCGCTGGTACCTGGATCTGCTAAAGGTTTTGCTCAGTTTTACATCGTTTCATTGATACTCGCCCTTATTTGAACCAATTCAATTAGTTGAGATCTGAGATCTGTTCTTTGCATCAGTATTTTATCGTTTTCGTTTAGACATTTTGTCGATACTCGCTCTTATTGAACCAGCTCAGTTAGCTTTGAATTGTTCATTTTGCGTGCGTTTAAGATCCCTTCCGATCTCATATTCCAATTTGAAACCCGACGAATTGTTTTCGATTTTTTTATCTCGTGATCTGTGACATTAATTGTTAGTTTATTGATTGATCTATATGGATGAATTTCAAGTATCGTTTTGGATGTTGGTTTCTTTGTTAGAATGTTTGTTATTTTGCATGAATGATAACTCGATGTGCATTTTCATGAAATCGACCAATCGGAGTGGTTTTGAAACTTTTTGAATGAAGCGTAGTCAATAGGGATAACTAACGATAGTCAAAGCTTATGAATCAAGCACCGGTAGAAAGGTTAATACGCTTCGTGTTCAGGTTTCTCTGTTAGAATGTGTTTTATGTTGCATATTTGGATGTTCCTTTCCGAGAAGTTGACTGTTAGAACTTGGAGTTGAAGTGATTTTGAAACTTTTATTATTCAAGCATTGGTGAAAGGATTTACTGGTATACTAGAAATGTTAAGAACCAATCATAGTCGAAAGGTTATTACGGGTTGTGGGTGATCTTGCATAAACATTCAGTTGAGTTATATCGTTTTAGATTTTGTTAATATTTTCGGTAGACTGTGGTGCATTTTCATGAAACTGATCTTAGGAGTGATTTTGAAACCTGTACGAATCAGGCATAGTGGAAAGGATATACTAACGTTAGAGGGTTTGTTTCGTGCAGGAAGGAAAATGTTTGGTGTTTACGGAGCTTTTTTCTTGCTGGTGTTTGTTCAGCTGTGTAATGGGTTTTATCTGCCAGGGAGTTATATGCACACATATTCAAACGGAGATCCAATCTTTGCCAAAGTGAATTCCTTGACTTCTATAGAAACTGAGCTTCCTTTCAGCTTTTATAGTCTTCCTTACTGTGAACCGCTTGAAGGCATTAAGAAAAGTGCTGAGAATCTTGGTGAGCTACTCATGGGGGATCAGATTGATAACTCTGCTTATAGGTTTCAGATGAATACAAACGAGTCTCTCTATCTCTGCACCACGAGTCATCTGAATGAGCATGAGGTCAAACTTTTGAAACAGAGAACACGTGAGTTGTACCAAGTCAATATGATTCTAGATAACTTGCCAGCTTTGAGATTTGCGAAGCAAAATGGAGTTACAATTCAGTGGACTGGATATCCTGTTGGGTATTCACCACCAAACAGCAATGATGATTACATTATCAATCACCTCAAGTTTAAGGTGTTGGTCCATGAATATGAAGGCAATGTTTTGGAGGTAATTGGCACTGGGGAAGAAGGTATGGGTGTCATCTCTGAAGCTGATAAAAAGAAGGCCCGGGGATATGAGATTGTTGGATTTGAGGTTGTTCCTTGCAGTGTTAAGTATGATCCTGAAAAAATGACAAAACTTCACATGTATGACACTGTTTCTTCGCTTAACTGTCCGTTGGAGCTTGATAAAGCTCAAATTATTAAAGAAGGTGAAAGAATAACCTTCACTTATGAAGTGGAATTTGTTAGGAGTGAAACAAGATGGCCATCGAGATGGGATGCGTATTTGAAAATGGAAGGTGCTCGTGTCCATTGGTTCTCTATTCTGAACTCGCTTATGGTGATAGTCTTTCTTGCGGGTATAGTGTTTGTCATATTCCTGAGGACCGTGAGAAGAGATCTGACAAAATATGAGGAACTGGACAAGGAAGCACAAGCACAGATGAATGAGGAGCTCTCTGGATGGAAACTTGTTGTTGGGGATGTGTTCAGAGAACCAGAAGTATCAAAGCTTCTATGCATCATGGTTGGAGATGGAGTTCGGATCACAGGAATGGGTGTTGTGACGATTGTTTTTGCAGCACTTGGTTTCATGTCGCCTGCTTCAAGAGGAATGTTACTAACCGGAATGATTGTCCTCTATCTATTCTTGGGTATTGCTGCTGGTTATGCTGGTGTTCGGCTGTGGAGAACGGTGAAAGGAACATCAGAAGGATGGAAATCAGTTTCTTGGTCTATCGCATGTTTCTTCCCGGGTATTGCTTTTGTTATACTAACAGTATTGAACTTCCTTCTTTGGAACAGCAATAGCACTGGCGCCATCCCAATATCATTGTATTTTGAGCTCCTAGCTCTCTGGTTCTGTATCTCCGTTCCTCTCACCTTATTTGGAGGATTCTTAGGGACCCGAGCAGAAGCAATCCAGTTTCCAGTGCGAACCAACCAGATTCCAAGGGAAATACCTGAACGGAAATACCCATCATGGCTTCTTGTCCTTGGAGCAGGAACACTTCCTTTCGGAACCTTATTCATCGAACTATTCTTCATCTTCTCAAGCATATGGTTGGGGAGATTCTACTACGTCTTCGGTTTCTTACTCATCGTCCTTCTTCTCTTGGTAGTAGTCTGTGCAGAAGTATCAGTGGTCTTGACTTACATGCACCTCTGCGTTGAAGATTGGAGATGGTGGTGGAAAGCATTCTTTGCATCTGGCTCAGTCGCGTTCTACGTTTTCGCGTACTCCATCAACTATCTAGTCTTTGATCTGCAAAGTCTAAGTGGTCCCGTCTCGGCTATGCTTTACATCGGCTACTCTTTACTTATGGCAATTGCGATCATGCTTGCTACTGGAACCATTGGCTTCCTCACTTCCTTTTACTTTGTCCACTATCTCTTTTCCTCTGTCAAAATCGATTGAAAATTCTTAAAACCCGTTTATGTTTTTTTTTTCTTCTTTTTTTCCTCCTAAAAGCAATTTCTAGTGTTGTTATTTTTTGTCAGTACTATTACTAGAGTTTGTAGAATACAATATTTTGGATGTTTTCTTTTCTTTTTTCTTCTAAATTCTTGGATATAATTTCGTACCAATATGAGCATTATATGTTGTTCTTGCAGTCCTACCTTCTGTTTTTTTTTCTAAATAAAATTGTTTCGCTGCTTATGTTGTTTCTGTTTTTTTTTTTTTTTTACATTTTGTCGACACATAATGAATGCCAANTGGATATAATTTCGTACCAATATGAGCATTATATGTTGTTCTTGCAGTCCTACCTTCTATGTTTTTTTTTCTAAATAAAATTGTTTCGCTGCTTATGTTGTTTCTTTTTTTTTTTTACATTTTGTCGACACATAATGAATGCCAATCTTCAACTTAAATACATTTAAATCTGCTGAACCTTCTTAACATTATGAACGGTTAGACTGATTTATGATTTTAAAATTTATAATAAAATTTTGTGTTATTCGTTCTATGATTTTAGAGTATAATATATTATTAAATATCATTAACATATTTATGATCTTTTACTGTTTATTATAACTAATATCTTACAAATTTTGGTGACTTTAATTTTTGATATTTTTTATTGTTTAATTAAATTTGATATAAGATTTAATTTAATATTTATATATTAATAAAGAACATTTAGATTATTTTTTGTGTGTGCTGTGGTAAATGAAAGATTTATGAAATATGTATGTAAATAAAACTTCAAAATTTAATATTTTTTGTTCATATGTTTTATTTGGCTATATGTAGTATATAACACGATATTAAATAGTTGATAATATACAACATAGGTACAAGTTATTAGAGAAACCTCTCTCTCTTATTTCTCTCTCTTAACTCTCTTTGGAAACAAGATCAACTTCAGAACTTCCATTTCTTTGTCGGTGTTCGGATCAACTTCGAACTTCCGGTAGCTTTCTCCTCTTGCGTGAGGATTTTTTTCTCGTTTGTAAGAATCAAAATACCCATTAATAAGTTATCTTTTCCCCTTGTGGAATTTCACTTCGATGTAGATAGGTTTTCTATTTAATAAATCTTTAATTGACGATAAAAAAATATAAGTTATTAGTATTTTTTAAATGACACTAAAGTTATTTTGTGGGTCACAAGAGGGATCCACTCCTCTTACATGCCAAATATATGGCTATTACTCCCACGCAGGGGAGGGGAATCGAAATCGACTCCCATGACCATTACGGCCACAACTCTACCGCTAGGCTACAATGTACCGTCACAAGTTATTAGTTTATAGATACATGTTAGTGTGTTGATATAAAAGAGGATGCTTGTTTTTTTGTGGACTAAAAAGAAACATGTTATTAGTTTAGTTTTTATTTTTTATTTTTATTTCTATCAAACTCACTAAATCATATTATTTTCTTGTTGTTGGATTTATATACAGATGTCTTTCTATGTTATTTATCTCTTTTTCGAATTATTGTTACCATTGTTGTTTTATTCGTGGAATTATGAATTTTATCGCCAAGTTGATTTTCATTGTTAGTTTAAGTTATTTCGTCTTTGTGCGACTAAACTTTTTATCTTTTTCGGTTAATTTTCGTCTTATGCGGTCTGAACATGGAGAAAGAGGTATGGAAATCTCTTCAGCGTCTTAATTTCGGGTCTGAAAAATTCCACTTCATCTGTCATCTCAAATCCACGAACGTGCAGCTCGTAATCGTAATCTCAAAGAAATTGCATTAAATCAAAGCTTTGAATCTCAAAGAAATTGCATTACAAGATCAAATATGAAACTAAAAACAATAGAAAGAAATGGAAAGTGGCTCTAAGAGAGGCCAAAAGTAGTGTCTCTCCTCAAAATACTAGTTCCATTTAGGGTAAAATCGGGCTGGTCAACTCTGGAGAAGAGACTGTTGACTTTCGCATCTGGTTGGTCTAGATCGGTCAAGGGGTGACCGATCCTTGATGCTCTATGACAGATCCACACCTTCCGATGGTCCCTTGGCCGATGCTAGATGGTCCATGACCGGTGCTCCTTCCTGATTGATGTATGGCCGATGTTGGATGGCCCATGACCAATCCTAGGCTCTGGAAATTGTTAATTCTTGATTCCTTTGAGTCTTGATGCTCCCAAATGATGTTTGGTCTCTCCTAATCACCTGCAATGCATAAACTATACAAATGCAAGTCTAAAGGACTCCAATGCATCCTAATCATGTTAAAATGATCACAAAAGGCGATTAAAAAGATAGCAAAAACCAAGAATATCAACTTTCCCAAACTTAACCCTTGCTTGTACTCAAGCTAGGCAAAATTCGAGTAAAGGAAAGAGATTTGAAAAACAAGATTCTAGCATCCTGAAGTCGTTAACGAGAGCGTTTTTGATCTAGCATAACTACTCGTCTCATCATTCAATCAATATCACCATCCGCTATTATATAATTGTGCCAAGTCTATCTTCATAACTAGCCAACATTGTCTTCCTACATACAATTAAAAGAGGGTGAAGCATGACCAAGGAAATACAAATAATTCAATTGATTCGGTATAAAGGAGACTCCAATGCTCAAGAGAAGGTTCCACACAATGCATGAAGGTTGGTCGTAATACGGTTTCTCTCGCGAAGTCAAGGGGTTATAGTAAAACCGAAAAAGACAAAGAGCAACTAGGGAATCCAACCCTTAAATCAACCTATGCTACCCAAAATAGATGTTCATCTATTGGTGCTCTCTATGCTTTCAAGTTTTTACAAAACCACAATCACTAATCATAGAAAAAAAGAGCTCACAAAGTGTTTAGGCTAGGGGGAGCAAAGGGTGAGAGTGCATCATTCTTAATATGAGAATGACCGAAATGAGCCTTTGGTGTTTCAGTTTAAGGGGCTCAATTTCATTCTTGAAAATCGAAAAGACCATGGAAACATAAGCGAAACCAAGATCATGTTAATTGAAAGTCTGGATTAAACTCAAATAATAATGAAGACAAACATAGACTAGCAAGCATCAAAGACCATGGACCTAGCCACTACAAAAAATATGATTATTGATAGCGTCCCAATATAGCATTTTTTGCATCACTGCTATTGTAGATGGACACTAATTTTTTCATAACGTTTAGATTTTCAAAACGCTATTGTTAATTTAACGGGAATATAAAAAAATTTGACCGCGTAAATTTACTAAACATCAATCAATGCCTAACCATTGCAAAACCAAAGATAAATGTGATCTTATATCTAAAATTTCTAAAAAATTTAATCAACATAATATTTGACCTAAGTCGAAAAACTCGAATCTATATTTGACTTAAATCTCAAAATTTGACAATCAAAAGCTAAAGTCTCAAAAACTCGATTCTTAACTAGACTGCACCACATAGATTGAACACATGACTTCTGAAGAAGATGGAATCACAGTAACAGAGAGAGAGAGTTCTTCGGCGTGGTGATTCACCGTCGTTGATAATTTATACAAAAGAATGTCGATGTTTAAAGGGAGGACTTTTTAGATCTTTGATGCAAGGAAGAGACTTTCTTAAGTGATTTGATTTGATATATCTTTTTATGTGGGAGTTTACATTTAAGTTTTGAGGAAGAGAATCAGATGAAGGCGTTACGGAGAAGCTACACCTCAACATCATCGGGAAATTCTTCGACTTCTTTGCCATCTTCATCTTCTCCGGTCGGTTCTCTTCGTGGCTAATCCTTCGTCCCCATCTTCAGTTACATCTTCTGATCGGTGAGTTTTTCAAATTCTAAAGCTTTTAGATTCAGAATATAGAGATGGAATCTTAAGATTCTCTTCTTTTTTAATGATCCAATGAAAGAGCTCAAATTTAATGTTTACAGATCGGAAAATAATGATAAAGACTAACTTATTTCCGATGAAAAAAATTTCTATCTTTGTTCAGATTGAACCTTTTCCTTTGTTGTTAGATTGCTTTTGGTTACCAATGTTGGTGGATTTGAGCTTGTAGGAACTTCTAATTTTGACTCTTGACTTGGATTTTTGTGTAGAAGTAGGCGGAAATCACCGTGGTCATGCCGAAAAAGAAAATGGAGGAGTTTGTTTACTCCGCAAGGAAGAGACTTTGTGGTGGTAGAGTTGGATTTCTGAAGAGAGTTAGAAGCAGAGTAAGTCTTTTGAACAAGCAACCATACAAATGTCTTGATTCTAATTTATTGTTATTGCTTTTATCGTTTGTTCTGTAGGTTGTTGATCCAAGTATTCGTGCACAAGTTTGGCTGTTCTTGCTTGGAGTGTGAGTGCTTGTTCGTTCTCTTCTTGTGTTCTTGCTTCGTCTTTTTCCAACTCTGTTGCGATTCCCAACTTGTTTTTCTCTTAAATTATATTTGACAGATATGATCCGAACAGTACTAGTGAAGAAAGGGAAGCAGTAAAAACTCAGAAACAAAATTCACAGAAATATTTTGACTTCACCACTTCAGCATTTCGTCTTCATCAAAAGTCATCTGGTCTTTGTGAGCTTGAGTCAGTTTGTGAATTAAGAAGAACGTTTTCATCAATGCATTCGTATGTGTCTTTAAGATTTGTAAAGCCCATTATTATAACTAGGATCTCATACCGCGCGTTCCGCGCGGAGCCATGATCTCATATAAATCATAAATAATCTGTTTAAAGCTTAACAACAATAATTTAGCCTATAATAAATTTGATCAAATCTCATATATTATACATAGAGGTTGTTAACTTGTTATGTTTGCCAGGGGTGCTATATGATAAAGTTGAGATAAAATTTTGAAGGTGATTAAAAACTAAAAGGATAGCATACATTAAGTATACGAACAACAAATCAACATACAAACCACATATTGGATATGTAACATTAACCTTTAACCATTTCAAAAGACAACTTTCACAAAATTTGTTAAGAGAATGCGCTTTTTATGTTTAAGGAAATCGAAACATATAGTACATATCCATCACACGCATAAATGTTAAAAGCATCTATATATGTGGAACTCACGACACTACTTTTTTCAATCCTTGCTGGGTATGTTCACAACTTACTACACCAAGCGATATGATTATGGACTTATCTACTCGACGATACACTAAAGCATTAAATATCATTATACTTGATGTTCATTACGAAACGGAACTTTCAGTGTGTTCAACCATATGATGCAACATTTCATTAACTTATATACACCATTTTTGCTACCCCATTCTCGTCATAGCGCAATAATGCAATTTTTAAGGACTGGGGAAGCATGTCTTTGTATAGACTCATAAGCGGTAAAGTAAAATATCCGCGTGGTAGGTGTAGCCGACACCTACATATAATCGTTAAGATAGATTCCCATAACCTCTTTCATAGTTTCTTCAAAGCTTCCAAGTGATGAACATTAGCAATATAATTATCATGTTGCAACATTAGGTATACTAACTGTAACAATAATTACCAATGCTACACAAGTACATTTTCAAACGATTAATAAATAAAAATTTGAAAAAACACAGTATATTATTAACATTATTAATGTTAACATACATATTTCATTACTTTCATTATTATTATGTTTACACGAAAGTAACCTACTTTTGTCTCCAACCGTAGGTAAACAATTGATGAAACTTATATACAAACAAAATCCCTTGACAAACAACCACTCAACCAAAAAAGAGAACACCATGTTTAAAAGATAACGAAAGGGCAGGAATAAACACCTGATGAGGCACGACCCAACGCATACACCCTCCTAACCGCTAATATGAAAATACGTTTCTATACCTTATTTAATTGAATATTATATTCTAAATCACCTCCTATTACGATTGATACTCATCGTAGACAATATCGTTTGCATATAAATGGACATTATATTCTACAATACAACTACAATAATTGCCAAAATTGCACAAAAGATGACAATATTATTGACATTTCTAAATTAAATTCCGAATAATCACAATATAATAAATATACTCATACTATAAATACGTCACTTTATATCTGCACAATATAATAAATATACAAATACTATAAATAGATCATATAGATTAGTCGTATATAAAAATAACGTGTAAGAATTATATATAAACAACACTACATACATCTATTAATATAAATAATTAGTGTACTATATAATAAGGAAACATTGGTTAGATAATGATTAAGATTAATTATCGTTTACTTCAAACTGTTATACTCCACATAACATTAATAGTGNATACATCTATTAATACAAATAATTAGTGTACTATATAATAAGGAAACATTGGTTAGATAACGATTAAGATTAATTATCGTTTACTTCAAACTGTTATACTCCACATAACATTAATAGTGTGTTACAATCCACATCACAAAAAAGTTACAAACATTTTATAAATAAGTTTAATATAGAGAGTTAGAAGCAGAACACAACACAATATGACATTTTTAAACTAAAAATTAGAGTTAGTCCATAGGACAATACTATTTATAATAATACGCCCAATAAAATAGCACATTAATTTTACTCACAATTAGCATTTACACATAAACTTATATAATGCTTACACGTTAATTATAGACTCACCACATTAACATACTATAGCAGTATAGCATAACAAAACTTGTAGTATTCTCGTTTGTTTTGGTAAACATTTTGAATTAAATATTTTGGATTAATCACTGAAATTCGACAGGTCATTTTGCAACGATTTACATGATAAACAATAATTGGATAGTAATATTCCTGACTAATTCAATAACGAACGATATTAAACATAAAAACGCTGAAATATACATTAGAGGCTAATTTTATGGATAATTGGTATATTACGAAAATTGGACTCAACACTACTGACATAATGCCATTTTTACTTAACCTTCCTTTTGTATGTATAAACAAAAACAAATTAAATTGGTAGGTAAATCGATAGTTAAATGTTCACTATATTTCTTGTTCTTGATAAATATATCAGTATGTATAGTAACATAATGTCGCAAAACATAACGTACGTCTAGAATATAAATCACAATTTTCAAACCCATATTTTATACAACAACACAATACAACATTGTATACCAACATTTATAAAACATGTAGAATTTAAATCTACGAACGCAATTACAACAACGTATCAAAGGCAACAATTAACAAATATTTTTAACAATAAGTGAATGTTTGTATAAAAAACAATCAGCGCAAACCCAAAAATTATGATTTGAGTTGCATGTCGGCATAGGACATTTCCAAGTATCCAGAAATTTTTCATGACGGTCATGAAGAAATTTTAAAATAGTCTCAACAATCTCTCTGGCTGAAGTGTCTAGAGTTACCACATCTGATGTCCAACTTGGAAGTCTATTGCTAAGCATACTCATTCCACGTTCCGGCTCGCCCATACAAGCATATAGAAGGGTCAATGAGATAGTTGCCCTAATGTCTGAAGAACGTTCTAAAAAAGACATGCCATAGTCTATTTCCCCATAAACGCAAACATATTCTAACCCAAGTAGATATAAAGCTTGTGGATTATTCGCACGAACACAAGACATGAAAAAGGTGTCTCATCACTTAGACCAGGATTGGAAAGAAATACCGCAAGATTCACCCTGCTCCTAAACTTATCATTAAAAATAATCTTACAACTATCTTTTCCACCCATGAACACTCCCGCAGATGATAATTTCGTTTCACTCATTTCCAAAGCAATCTCGGTTAGAATAGAGTCCGGAAGATTAGGAAGACGTGTTATATACAGTTCCTCTCCATCCTCCTTGGATTGGTCACTGACATACATCACAACTCATCAAACAACCGATAATAATATTCAAAAAAATTTAATTTACTCATTATACGATACGNAAGACGTGTTATATACAGTTCCTCTCCATCCTCCTTGGATTGGTCACTGACATACATCACAATTCATCAAACAACCGATAATAATATTCAAAAAAATTTAATTTACTCATTATACGATACGAATTAATGATTACAAAATAAAAGAACATAAGTAAAAATAACATACCCGGATGGGACCTCGGAATCACTACGTTGTGCGTTCTTAACAATACTCTTCGGACAATCCATTAATAATGAACTACAATCGTTAAAGTAATAAGCCTAATTAAGACCGTAACATCTGAAATCCAAGATAAGATATTTATAGGATAAAAATGAACCGTCCCACTATAAAAATGCTAAACGACGCGACGTTTAAAATCTTGATACGCCGTTACAAAACCTAACTGTCAATCATAAAGCTCAATATTACTAATTATTCGTTCACACGTGGCAACACATAACTGTAAGCACCAAATTTCTCAAACGTAAAATATACGTTCCTATGACACTCATCTTTAACTCTTAACACACACTCCACAATGAAATGAATTAAACTATCTATATTAATTTTTTAACGACATACAATAAGGTAAACAAAATCAAATAAATGATCCAACCGGCTTTTGTAAGCTAAACATTAAAATATAGATTATAATTGCCTTCAGATAATTGTCCGTTAGATTACAAAATAAGAAGTCATGATACCTAACGAATTATCAATGAACCCAAACTGAAAGCAGATTCTCTAGAGCTTTAAAACAATACAATCCATAATCATATAATAAACATTAAATAAATCAATAGTTGACCAAGATCAGAACAATGAACAAAAGACGTTTAAGAGGAATATTTTACAACTTGGAAACTATATATCATTCGGGTCTTTATAAGTTAAAATCATTTATATCTAGCACATATATTAAATACCTACATGTTTAACAATATAAACCACTAAAACTGTTGTTACAAAAAAAATTAATACCAACTACTACTAAACGTACACTTTCTTTAACAAAGATACAAACCAATGGATTATTCGATTATTAAAATACCAATACCACATTTTACAAATCTGAAATAACGCGTAGTTCAATGCAGTACAATTTAGACTACCACAAAGTATAACGAAATAAATTGTTTAATACGGTAATATAATATATCCAATATATAATACATAATAATTTAACGGAGCTCCACACGATCAAATTGTAAACCACATCAAAATTAGTAATACTATGATTGACACTGAATTGATAAAAAGTTGATTCAATAATGAATACATTTGTAGTATGTGCAATTGTTGTAAGACACATAAGTATGTAATAAAAAAATATCAGTATATTATTTTAAATATGAGATTTGATCTAGTAATTGGTTTTTAAATTGAATATCTTATGACAAATAAAAATAAAACATTATTAATAAAAAATAAGTTAACATTAGTAATTCAAAAACATGAAATAAAAGCATAAACATTAAGGACATATCGAAAAACATTGCACATTTTGATAATAGTTTGTGTATAATTTTTGTCATATATGCTCGACCGTGAAAGTTATGCGCTCCTCATATATAATTATAACAAAACTTAAATAAGAATTATTAAACACATAATAAAAAATAATAAGAAATTAAAATTATCTGTATTTCTAATATAAGATATTTTTGAATGTTTTCCTAAAATAGCATAACAGTTTAATTTCTGCATAACCACTATTT
>OVAO01002016.1:0-13621 GCA_900406285.1 Biscutella auriculata
TTTTCATTTCTTTTCTAACTTAGTCTTTTCCTTTGAGAATTCTTCTTTTTCTTTTGTGTTCTAGAGTTTCTTTCCCTATCCCTTTTCCCTTTCTTTTCTTTCTATTTCTTTCCACCCATTCTTTTATCTTCTCTTTTCAAGCTTTTCCATATCAATCTCATTTTTCCAAGCCTAGTTCTACCCAAGCTTTTCTTTCATTCTATCCAATTCCCAAACTTCCTAAACTACCCAAGTAGATGTTCTCTATTGTCGCTCCTTATACTTTCGAGTTTTTGCAAAATCACAGTCACTAACAAATGAAAAGATCTCACATAAGTGTTTAGGTCAAGGGTGCAAAGGGGTTAGAGGAAACCATTCTAAAAATGAGAATGACCGAATTGGGCCAAAAGTGTTTTGGTTTAAGGTGCCCAAATTTGTGCTTGAAATTAGAAAATACCATGAAACACAAGTACAACAATTGATCATGTTAATTAAAGTTCAAGATTAGACTCAGATAATATTGAAAGCAATCTTAAGCTAGCAAGTTTCAAAGACCATGGACTTAGCTTATCTTATATCAGGCATTGTTGCATGGAACTTCAAGACTTTTCGAGACTACTAAGCTAAAATCGATGATCTAGAGTGAAGGTGTTTTGGTTCTTTCTTGAAAACATGTAATGCATCCTATATGAGACTCGATCCTAAACTAGAATGCTATGTAATCTAAGTGCAAAATCCGAACAAAAGCAGAATGTTGAAAATATTCAGGTTTTCAATAAAACATAAAATGAAATGCGCATGAGACTCAAATAAAACAAAATAGCAAAAATCATTAGATGAGAGGTGGCTCCTCCCCCAAACTTAAATCACACAGTCCCTGTGTGTCCAAGTCGGAAGAAGGGAACCGAAAATAAACAGAAAAAATGAATTTGACATAGGTGAGAGTGGTACATGTTTGGAGTGTGCGCCGGTCTACGTAGACCGCTGGTAGTGACCGGCGTGGTCCTGGCAGGCTGTTTTCGAGTTCTTCCACCGGTCACGCACACCGTTGTGTGCAAACCGGCGTGTTACTAACAGGGACTTCCTCCGAGTCTCCACCGATCAAACACACCAGTGTGTGCAGACCGATGTTTCTCGTACAGGCCGCCATTCGAATTCAATGCTGGTCAGTACTACACCAGCATCACTAACCGGCGTAAGCTACATGAAATTCGTTCCTGAGCATGCCGGTCTGGTCCGACCGATGGTACTGACCATTGGTGCGTCTCCGGGTACTCAGACTTCTCCTTTTGAAATGATCGCCGAGCTCTGCTCTTCCCTGCTTCGCATTGACATCAGTATCAGTGTATTCGGTCAAGATTTGACCGAGAATATCTGTATAAATCCTGCAAGGATCATCAAGCATAAAAAACAAAATCCAAAAACACCAAGTCCAAACAAGTAAAGAATAATAAAAACGAAATAAAACCAAAGGATATGTACAAAGGATAGTCATGAGACTTCCTCTCAAGTGAGGTTGTTTAACGTCGCTTAGCTTGACGTTCTTGTCGGTTGATCAAGGGGGTTTGAAGTCTTTCTCAAACTTAGTCATGTTGTCTCTCTAGTGTACCTAAAGAGTCAAAACGAAGAGTAAAGGAATCAATAGATGAAAAGAAAAACTTAATCAAAAAAAAAATCAAAGTCCTAATAGCAAATCAAAATCCCGAATCAGCAACGACGCCAATTGATAAACATATATTTTCGTCGGTTTAGTGGTTTATCAATGAAGTATGGGGTAAGATGGGTGATCGGATTGTCAAACCAACTCATGGGTAATTAACTCACAAGTTCTNGGGGCAATTAACTCACAAGTTCTATGATGGATTTTACTAAGTCAAGGTAAACAAAAAGGGGTTTGTTCTGTCAATAACAACTCCTAAGCAAACAAATAAAATAAAGCGGTAAACTAAATCGAAACTGAAAATTCAGAAATAAAAGCAACTCATGGATTAAGGGAATCGATATCGGTAGAGGTTTTCATGCTTGAATGGTTTATTAAACTCCCTTTGGCTTATCCTATGTCTAAGAATCTCTAATGTAGACTAACTCACTCTCGTGACGGAAGACCCTTTCCTAACATACCATTACACAAATCTCTTGGCAATGAAGCATGAATAGAAATCAATAAACACAATTCCATAAAACAATTAGTCAATAACTTAAACAATCTCTTGGAAAGAATTGACTAACAACCTATTCACTTATTCAGGAATTCTATCAAACACCTTTTGGGCGATAAATTTCCTAATGATCTAGACTAGGTTAGCTACTCCTATTCTAGCATTAAGCTCATGAATAAATTGAGAATACTACTTCTAATATAGATCTAAACCATTTCTAGCAATCAACTCTACCGATCTAACCCCTAATCCAGAAGTTTAGAGACTACTCACAACTCATGCCTAAAACACTTACAGACTTTTTAGGCATGATTTGTGAGAATGATTGAGATTAGAAAACTAGAAATGAAACACAAATAACAAGAACAATCAAATGGGAAAAATTTGCATAAATAAAAAGTACCAAAAAAATCTCTCACAAATGAAATATAAAACTTCAAAACCTAAGAAAAATGAGACTAAAAAACGGTCTTAAGGTTTTTGGGATTGGATCCTTATATAGAGGATAAAAATTAAGGGAAAAAGGAAACAATATTGATGTCGGTGGGGCCTCATGCCGGTCAGTGCATACCGGCGCCCTTTACCGGCATGCTTCGTCCATCGTCCCTGGTTGAGTTCCGCCGGTCAGTGCAGACCGGTGGGCTTGACCGGCGGGCTTCCTTCAGATCTCGCTGTTTGATGTCCACCGGTCTTGGCATGACCGGTGGTCTTGACCGACGGTCTTCCTCCAGATCTCGCTGTTTGAGGTCTTCCGGTCTGGCATGACCGGTGGTATTTGACCGGCGTGACTAGTTTACCCGGGACTTAGCCGTTTTTTGCTCCGAAAATGCTCCATAATTGCTCGGTTCCTCTCCTTCGCCTTCTCTGCACCTGGAATGATGAAAAACGTGGAAATGCAACCTAGAAACTCTAAAATGCATCCTAAACTAGTGCCAAACGAATGAAAACCGAGAGGTAAAACCGGTAAAATTCACACTCATCACTGCTCCCAATGGGAGCTGGTCATATCCTCTTGGGAAGACCTTGGCAGTATGATAGTAGAGTGATCCATGATGGATTCTCAAATAAGTACTGATGTGATCCTAGCCCAAGGAAGGATGGCTTTGGCGTGATGAGCTACTCGTTTTGTGGTGATATGATTAGAGGTTGCGGAAGATATGAATAGATGAACGTTTTGGTTCGTTTTAATGCGAAATGATGATACAGTTGAAATGGCGGGGACTTGAGGTATGGATGAACGACGTGATGATGATGATAATAAAATCAAGTGATCTATGGACTGATGAAATGAAGAGATTTGAGGGCTGCTACTTAGTTGATTCACACAAAAAGTAGACATAATTTCTTCAAAGAAGAAAAGGGGTTTTGTTGGCTTCACACCAATCTTTAGTATAACACTCAATGATCCAAANATCAAATGATCCAAAAACTGTTATCACAACAAAAGGATGGATGTTTTATTGATAAGTTTCGTGCATAATATATAGAGGAAGGAGATGACAAAAGCTTCTCCTCGAAAATGACATAAAAGCAATAAATAAGACAAATACTTAAAAATATGACTTTTTGGTTCCTTCATCTTCTTTTAATGGCTTCTTTGATTCTCCCACCTTCTTTGACTAGATTAAGATATTACTAAGTAGTATAGATTAAAGAAATTTATCTAGCCTCATTAAAACCTATGCTTGAGAAAACCCAAAGGGACAAAACCGAAGCATAGNCCTTGATCTTCTTCCAATGCTTGAATGATGTTGGTGTAGCTTGGTACTGCTTCATTCTCCTTGTCTTGAGTTTTCCTTAGCACATTTCCCATGATCTTAGCTTATTCCTTTGATTTTCTCCTTGTGATTGCTCCGTTCGGTATCTCGAAAGTCTCGAAATTGTCTTGAATCTCCATTGTTCCAAAATCAGGTTTATTAGAAAGATAGGATTTCTTAACCTCTTGTGGTTTGATAATGAGATTATATTTTTCAGTAGATACCTTCTCCTTCTCCTCTTGATTCTTGAAATGCAACTGATCTTTATAGACCTCTTGAGGTGTCATAGACACAAGTATGATTTTCTTACCGTTACACATGAAAGAATTCTTGTTGGTAAAGCCATCGTGTATTACTTTGCGATCTGATTGCCATGGACGTACTAAAAGGATATGACTAGCTTCCATAGGCAATTCATCACACACAATATCATCTTGGTACTTGTCAATGCTCATTGGAACGGTGACTTGATTATGAACCTTCATTTCTCCACTTTCTTTGAGCCATTGTAGTTTGTATGGTCTCGGATGCTTTCGAGTCTTTAGACCTAATTTCTCAACCATAGACATACTGGCCACGTTAGTGCAACTTCCTCCATCAATGATGAGTCTACATACCTTGTCCTTTACTAAGCAACGGGTATGTAACAGATTTTCTCGTTGTATAAGTTCCTCTTTCTCGATTTGTAAGCTAAGAGTTCGTCTAGTAACAAGTAGTTCTCCTTGAAGCGGTAGCTCCTCATATTCCACTTCTTCAGAGGTGACCTTATCCTCACTCTCTTTCTCAGGTTGGATCTCTCTATTATCTAAAAGGAAAAACAACTTTTTGTTAACACATTCATTCGCAAAATGACCCATACCTAGGCATTTGTAGAATCAAATGTCTGTTTTGCTTTTGCTTGGATTAGCTATGGATTTCCCTTGATGTCACTCTTGGAGTATTCTTTAAGATCAGTAGTAAATGTCTTGACATCTTTTTGATAGCTTGATTTGCTCTCCTTAGACTTGTACGAATTCGAGGTAAAGTTGGATCGAGACGACTTACGGCTTAATTGTTGCTCAATGAGAATTACCTTGTGTAACAAGTCCTCCATTTCAACATATGTTTGAAGCTCCAACTTGTCTTGAATATCCCTGTTAAGACCACCCATGAATCTTGCCATAGTAGCTTCACAATCTTCTTGAATATTGGCTTTAAGCATTAGGGTTTTCAACTCTTGGAAATATTCCACTACTTTCATTCCACCTTGGTTCAGCCTTCTAAGACGTTGATGTAGCTCACGGTGATAATAATCAGGTACAAATCTTTTCCTCATCGTGCTTTTGAGTTGATCCCAAGTAGCGATCGGTGTTTCACCAACTCTTCTTCTCGTTGTAACGTTTTGTTCCCACCATGTAAGAGCATAATCACTAAACTCTATTACTTCTATCTTTACCTTGCTGGCTTCGGGAGGTTGCCTACAATCAAAAACAAGATCCATTTTCTTTTCCCATTCGAGATACGCATCAGGATCATTTCTACCGACAAAGGTTGGCATTTTGAGCTTTATGTTGTCAAATTGATGTCGCCTTTGAGGTATTTGTTCTTCTCTTCGTCTCATGTCTCCATCACTTCTTTGACTTATCCTACTGTGTGTTGCACTAGAATAATATGATTATGTTGGCAGCAACACATCTTCACCATTTTCTCCATTCGCGGGTGTACGATGGTGTGATCTACGAGTTGATGGGTTGTGAGGGGCTGGAGGTGTTGTATCATTCTTTTTCTCAGCCAACATCTCTCTCATCATCTGTCTCATATCCTCCATCATCAATTTCCTTTCGTTTGCCTTACTTGTTTCTTCATCAACTTGACTTCCACCGGTTTCTAAGGACAAAGACAACAAAAACAAGAAACGGATCAAAGCAACTATGGTTGAAACGAATCAAACACAAAAGATCTATCAATGAAAGATGAGTATATTTTGAGAAAATGAATAGTCAAAAACAAAAATAAACAGTCAGATTTTTCTTTGAGCAAAAATTGCATAAAAATCGTAAAAATCGTAAAAGTCGGAAGAGAAACGAGACACTTAGCTACGCCAAAGTGCTCTGATACCACTTGANGTGATGAGCTACTGGTTTTGTGGTGATATGATCAGAGGTTGCAGAAGATATGAATAGATGAACGTTTTGGTACGTTTTGATAAGAAATGATGATACGGTTGAAACGGCGGGGACTTGAGGTATGGAGGAACGAAGTGATGATGATGATAAAATCAAGTGATCTATGGACTGATCAAATAAAGAGATAGAGGGCTGCTACTTAGTTAATTCACACAAAAAGTAGACATAATTTCTTCGAAGAAGAAAAGGGGTTTTGTTGGCTTCACACCAACCTTTAGTATAACACTCAAATGATCCAAAAACTGTTATGAAAACAAAAAGACGGATGTTTTATTGATAAATTTCGTGCATAATATATAGAGGAAGAAGATGACGAACGCTCCTCCTCGAAAATGACATAAAAGCAATAAATAAGAAAAAGACTTATGACTTTTTGGTTCCTTCATCTTTTTTTAATGGTTTCTTTGATTCTCCCACCTTCTTTGACTAGACCAAGATATTAATAAGTAGTATATATGAAAGTAATTTATCTAGCCTCATTAAAATCTATGCTTGAGAAAACCCAAAGGGACAAAACCAAAGCATAGGAAAAAGAGTACTAGATAAATCACTTAACTACTTAGTGAATACCCTGATCTTCTTCCAATGCTTGAATGATGTTGGTGTAGCTTGGTGCTGCTTCATTCTCCGTGTCTTGAGTTTCCTTAGAACATCTCCCATGATCTTAGCTAATTCCTTTGATTTTCTCCTTGTGATTGCTCCGTTCGGTATCTCCAAAGTCTTGGAAATGTCTTGTGAGCCACCTAGGATCACATCAAGTACTCCTTTGAGCACAATGGTAAAAGGATCACCCTTCTCCCAATGACTCCACAAGAGGTAGCTCAAGACTAACTCCACCTCAGAAAGAAGGATGAGACCACTTCATCCAAACCTTCCAACTTCCTTGTCAACCGAAGTGTAGTAAGAAAGTCACTTCACAATAAGCAAAATGTCTTATTGATTGTGTTTAAAGAATCTCTTGCTACTGTGACTAACCCAACACTGGAGCTTCCGAATGTCATTCGTGATCTCTTGTATCAGTTTAGTGATGTCTTCCCAGGTGAGGAGACCCATGGCTTGCCCTCAAAGAGAGGGATTGAGCATCAAATCGATTTTGTGCCCGAGGCTACTTTACCAAACCGTCTGCCGTATATAACTAATCACGTGGAGACTAAGGAGTTACAAAGGCAAGTTGAGGACCTTATGCATAAAGGATACATCAGGGAGAGCCTAAGCCCTTGTGGTGTGCCAGTGATATTGGTGCGTAAGAAGAATGGTAGCTCGAGGATGTACGTAGATTGCCGAGCAATCAACTCCATAACGGTTAAGTACCGTCATCCTATACCTCGTTTGGATGATATGCTAGATGAGCTTTATGGGGCTAAAATCTTTTCTAAGATAGATTTAAAAAGTGGCGGTCACCAAATACAAATGAGGGAAGGAGATGAGTGGAAAACCGCTTTCAAAACCAAACATGGGTTGTATGAGTGGTTGGTTATGCCCTTTGGCCTTACCAACGCACCAAATACATTCATGAGGTTAATGAAGCATGTGCTAAGAAAGTTCATTGGGTTATTTGTGGTTGTTTATTTTGATGACATCCTTATCTATAGCAAAAACCTAGTTGATCATGCTAAGCACCTTGAATCGGTTTTAAGTGTTTTAAGAGAAGAACAACTATATGCTAACTTGGATAAATGCACTTTTGGAATGAATCACCTAGTTTTTCTTGGCTTTGTTGTCTCAGCTGATGGTGTAAGAGTGGATGAGGAGAAAATCAAGGCAATCAAGGAATGGCCAACTCCTACAACCGTTGGAGAAGCTAGGAGCTTCCATGGTCTAGTTGGCTTCTATAGGCGATTTGTGAAGGATTTTAGCACCTTGGCCGTGCCATTCACCGAAGTAGTCCACAAGACAGTGGGGTTCAAATGGGGAGAAGCTCAAGAACAAGATTTCCAAACCATGAAGGATAAGCTTACCAATGGCCCGTTACTTATGTTGCCGGATTTTGACAAGGCATTTGAGATAGAGCGTGATGCCTCGGGTCTTGGCATTGGGGTTGTCCTAATGCAAGAGAAGAAACCAATAGCCTACTTTAGTGAGAAGCTCGGAGGTGCCACTCTCAATTACCCGACCTATGACAAGGAGCTCTATGCTCTTGTGCGAGCCTTAAGGACATGTCAACATTACTTGTGGCCGAAGGAGTTTGTGATCCACACGGATCACAAATCACTAAAGCATCTAAGAAGCCAGCATAAGCTCAACAAGAGACACGCAAGGTGGATGGAGTTTATAAAGACCTTTCCATATGTCATCCATTACAAAAGGGAAAGGATAATGTGGTCGCCGACGCATTATCCCGAAGGTATTCTCTATTATCAAGCCTTATTGCTAGATTGTTAGGATTGGAGCACTTAAAAGAGTTATATGCTACTGATCCTGACTTTCATAATATCTATGCTGAATGCTTAACACATGCCTTAGACCGTTACTATATCCTTGATGGCTGTTTTTTCTTTAAGAATCGATTGTGTATTCCTCACGGGTGTCTTCGAGTTTTGCTAGTCAGAGAAGCACATAGTGGTGGATTAATGGCTCACTTTGGCGTCAACAAGACAATGCAAGTAGCACAAGACCACTTCTTTTTGCCTCACATGCGGAAGGATGTGGAGAAAGTGTGCTCTCACCCATGGCATGACATATCACCCATGGCATGACATATCAATGAATTTTGTCTTAGGATTGCGTAGAACTATGTATGGTCATGATTCCATCTTTGTTGTGGTGGATAGATTCTCCAAAATGGCGCATGTCAATCTTTGCTTCGTCTGTTCGTCATCGTTTCCCATATCATTAAGAACTGTCGAAGAGGTTTTGCCTTTGAAGATCAACCGAACAAGAGATTCCCGCAAGCTCTCACTTGTACGGTCGGCTAGGCCGTACCATCTGTTCCATCTCAACCTCCAACGACGTCCTCATCTAGGACTCGTCCTCCAAACCATTTCTCTCGACTGAAGTCCATCTTTTGCCTAGAAAGAGAGATCCAACAAAAGGCGTCAACTTTGGAATCAATCTGGTCGTGGGAAACTCTCTTGGTCCCCTCTGGATTCGGAGATCTCACTTCGTGGCCACCCTTATCGTCGTGGCCGCCGCTCCTCGACTCATCAAACGCAAGCTCGATCGGTCCAAGGGATATATACGAGTACCAACGGCATTCAAAGACAAGCTCAATTTTCTTATCTCACTCCAAATATGCATCCGGGTCCGTTTTCCCATGAAATGGAGGAATCTTGATCATGAATCCTTTAATCCGGTCTTGCCTTGGCTCACGGTGATAAGGTCTCTATGAAGCTTGAGTAGTATGATCAGAAATATCATCCTCTTCATCTTGGTACCTTGGGTACTCATTCCTTTGTCTCGACTCTCTTGGAACCCTTCTTGGTTCTCTCCTTAGTTCCTGTGGATCATAGCGATCCTCTTCCTCAAATTGCCTCCTAACATGATCCCATTCAGGCTGTTGCCTAGGATGAAGACCTCGAGGTTGTCTCCAAGGCCTCATTCTTTGAGGGACATACTCATCCTCATCTTCCGGGTAAGGCTCTCTAGGCCTCGACCGTTGAGGTAATTGGCGGACATCTTGGGCCTGAGCAGCTAGAGCTTGAGGGGGATTGAGCTCTCTCCTTAGCTCTTCGAATTTCTCATTGATTATCCTTATGAGGGTGGCTGTAGGGTCTGGTGGAGGCGGTGCAATCGGGTGATCCGCCATGTTCTCGGGTGGTGCAATCGGCGTAGTGGTTGGTCGACCTTATGGTAGCATCAAAGGAGAACCATTCCTAGTCACATTGCCTTAGGAGGCACGGGTTTGGTATTGGTGAGGAGCCGTGATGGGCAAGCTAGGATATTGACACAAACTTGGTTCACACGCTTCAACGGCGAGGGGCCACAATGTACAGCCGTGAGACCTTTTTCTCGCACCACCTTTCTCTCATTTCCTCTTTTGCCCTTTCTCTTTAGGACAAGAACGGCTATCTCTCACGCTCTTCCCCGTGATGAAATGATTGGATGATGATTGGCGTAGTACTTTGTGGTCCCGGGCGTGAGTGAGCGAGTGAGAGGGACACACTCGCGGCCAGTTGGTCTAAAGCGAAGGACATGTGCAATGGTCTAAAGCGAAGGACATGTGCAATCTCGTTCGTGGTTTCTCCTTTTGACCTGGACAAAATGCCAATAATCCCACAAGAGATCAGTCCTTAGCAACCTTTTAATTCATTATTTTAAAACTTCAAAGCTTTTGCACAAAACCACTGATCTCCTAAAGCTAAAAGTGAACACTCTAATGGCGAGAACTTATAACTAAGGAAGATCAAATCTTTTCAATATTGTAACACTTCACGCACAAGAAACCTCGAAATACTTGAAAAACACACGATCTTGAATCTTACGAACAAAAACCCGAACAAACAAAGAAAGCTAAAACCTTTTAATGGATTCGAATAAAGCACAACCAACAACGAACTTAGAAACGACAGATCTAGACTTAACAAGACTTAAACAAACAAAAGCCAAAATCTTTTTGGGTTTTCTTTTAGATCTAGCAAAGCAAATAACTTAAAACACATAAAGGTGGAAACTTTCCAAGGGAAAAAGAGCACTCCCTGAGTTTAGGTTCAAGAGGCTCCAAGGTGGCTCTGATACCACTTGATACACGCTAGATGGCATATGATTGCCCTTGGAGATGAACTACACGGCGGCCGACTACGAAGGAGGCGGCCTCAAGTTCAAAACTCTTAAACCCTGCATTCAAATGACGTGAATCTCGTTATATCTCTCTTAAGCTTCATATTATTAAGAACAGTCGAGAGAAAATAGGAGAAAGGAAAGAAATAGTCGATGGTTCAAAAAAGGAGTCGTCGGGTACAGCAATGTACGGCTACAACGGTCGTACGGACGAATGTGTAGAGATTTTCTCCGACCAAATCAGCTCCAAAGTTGAAGCCTTTCGGTGACGTTCTCTCTTAGGATAAAAGAGGAGGATCGATCAAGAGAGATGGACAAAAAGACTAGATATGTTCGGAGGTTGTCGATGGCGATCGCCGGATACATACGGTACGGGATCACCGGGCCGTAAAAGACAAACTTTGTTGATTCCCTCGTACAGACGAACTCCGATCGACGCGTAACTTTGTGGGGATGAGTCTTGGGTAACTAAGGAGAATGGATCGTGACAGAAACAGTGTATGACTGGTGGAGGATGGAGAGTGATGGTGAGGGTGATAGCTTGTGCGACGGGTAACGAACCAGAACGATAGTTGAAAACAAAACGACGAAATGATGGGGTAAACGAGTACGACCACTAGAGAGATGAAGATCTCTAGATACACCTTGAACCTAAGATATGACACACTTAGGGTTCCTCTTAAGATATTACACACTTAAGAAGAGAGAGCTAACATGTGAAAGATTATCGGTTTTTGGTATAAAATGCTAGCTAAAGGATAAGTTTCTTACAAGGAGAGTTTAAATACTTAGAGAGAGGAAGGAAGCCCTAAAAGACAATGGGCAAAACGCAAAGGAAAGAAATAAAACGACATTGCACCACATGAGAGTATAACGGTCATATTCAGCTAAGTGTAGAATGACTCTCTTGGCGTGCCTTGGAGAGTTAGTTCATGTGCAATGGGACTCATTAAAAACCTTTGTGGGAAAACCCATTGGGAAAAAACCCACCTAAGGTAAAAGAGTACCCCGAACCATCTCTAGATTCAGACTAGTCTCTTGAAGACATAAGGAGATAGATGTGAGGATCAGGCTCCTTCTCCTTCAAGATATAGTAAGTCTTCACCAATTCTTCCGAAGTGTGCATAATGGCTCCAACAAACCTTTTCGCTTGTCCTCTCGTGATTGAACCTGTTGGGGCTTAGAGAGGAAGCTCTTCTTCTATCATAGGGTCTTTTCTTCTCAATGCGTGTATCATTAACATCAGAAAGGTCATCCTCTTCATCTTGGTACCTTGGGTACTCATTCCTTTGTCTCAGCTCTCTTGGAACCCTTCTTGGTTCTCTCCTTACTTCCCGTGGATCATAGCGACCCTTTTCCTCAAATTCCCTCCTAACATGATCCCATTCAGGCTGTTGCCTAGGATGAGGACCTCGAGGTTGTCTCAAAGGCCTCATTCTTTGAGGGACATACTCATCCTCATCTTCCGGGTAAGGTTCTCTAGGCCTCGGCCGTTGAGGTAATTGGCGGACATCTTGGGCCTGAGCAGCTAGGGCTTGAGGGGGATTGAGCTCTCTCCTTAGCTTTTCGAATTTCTCATTGATTATCCTTATGAGGGTGGTTGCAGGGACTGGTGGAGGCGGTGCAATCGGGTGATCCACCATGTTCTCGGGTGGTGCAATTGGCGTAGTGGCTGGTCGACCTTGTGGTAGCATCAAAGTAGAACCATGCCTAGTCACATTGCCTTAGGAGGCATGGGTTTGATATTGGTGAGGAGCTGTGATGGGCAAGCTAGGATATTGACACAAACTTGGTTCACACGCTTCAACGGCGAGGGGCCACAATGTACGGCCGTGAGAGCTTTTTCTCGAACCACCTTTCTCTCATTTCCTCTTTTGCCCTTTCTCTTTAGGACAAGAATGGCTATCTCTCACGCTCTTCCCCGTGATGGAATGATTGGATGATGATTGGCGTAGTACTTTGTGGTCCCGGGCGTGTGTGAGCGAGTGAGAGGGACACACGCACGGCCAGCTGGTCTAAAGCAAAGGACATGTGCACTCTCGTGCACACTTTCTCTTTTTGACCTGGACAAAATGCCAAAAATCCCACAAGAGATCAGTCCCTGGCAACCTTTTAATTCATTATTTTAAAACTTCAAAGCTTTTGCACAAAACCACTGATTTCCTAAAGCTAAAAGTGAACACTTTAATGGCGAGAACTTATAACTAAGGAAGATCAAATCTTTTCAAGATTGTAACACTTCACGCACAAGAAACCTCGAAATACTTGAAAAACATACGATCTTGAATCTTACGAAAAAAAAACCCGAACAAACAAAGAAAGCTAAAACCTTTTAATGGATTCGATTAAAGCACAACCAACAACGAACTTAGAAACGACAGATCTAGACTTAACAAGACTTAAACAAACAAAAGCCGAAATCTTTTTGGGTTTTCTTTTAGATCTAGCAAAGCAAATAACTTAAAACACATAAAGGTGGNCAAGGGAAAAAGAGCACTCCCTGAGTTTAGGTTCAAGAGGCTCCAAGGTGGCTATGATACCACTTCATACACGCTAGATGGCATATGATTGCCCTTGCAGATGAACTACACAGCGGCCGGCTACGAAGGAGGCGACCTCAAGTTTAAAACTCTTAAACCCTGCGTTCAAATGACGTGAATCTCGTTATATCTCTCTTAAGCTTCAAATTATTAAGAATAGTTGAGAGAAAATAGGAGAAAGGAAAGAAATGGTCGATGGTTCAAAAAAGGAGTCGTCGGGTACGGATGAATGTGTAGAGATTTTCTCGGACCAAATCAGCTCCAAAGTTGAAGCCTTTCGGTGACGTTCTCTCTTAGGATAAAAG
>OVAO01002017.1:0-14499 GCA_900406285.1 Biscutella auriculata
AGGTGAGCACAAGATCCGCTCCACTACTAGTCTCGCCCTTGCCCTTGCAGGACATCATGCTCGTCATCTGCTTGAGGCGCTCGTCATAACCCTTCATCTTGTTCCTGACCGCTTGCCGGAACCTCTTTTCCTTAGCCAAGCTCTTCTTGACCGCCTTCACTGTGTTCCTCAGGGACTGATCCAAATACTTGATCCAGCTCAGCTTCCTGTTGTTGGCCAGCACCAACTCTCGAATCCTACCCGGCTCAGAAGGAACCTCCAAAGGTGCCCTGTAATACCTGGCACTGCCAAATATATCACGCGGATGACTCTCTTCATAGTCAATGGGACATTTGGCAAATGGTGTGTTGTGATGTTGAAGAGGTCGTGAGTTCAATTCTCACTTTCCTCTTTTTAGTTTTAATTTTAAATTTTAGCAAAACGAAGTAGTTTTGATTTTTTTTTACACACGTAGTTTTTATGTTTATACATGGATAAATTTTAGCAAGATTTAATTTAGATTATACGAATAAAATACTTTTGAATATAAGAAATTAAAAATAAACTCGCGCATTGCGCGGGTAATTTCCTAATTTTATTAATGACTAGAAAAATAAAACTATATATATTCTAACAAACTAAAACTATACATAATATATTTCATAGTTAATTTAGTAATTAAGATAAGGTAAGTTAATTAAAAATGGATCACGTCAAAGTTAAAGTTAATAAGATTGGTGGAATTATTTTTATTTATTGTCAATCTGGATTAAATTGAATTTTTACGTTTTTTTTTTAACATCTTATATTAAAAATCAGAAAAAATTGTCAGCTCTCAGAAGGGGAATAATAGAAGGAGGAGGAACCGCAAAATATTCAAAAGGAGAATTAGACGAACGTTGATGCTTAGCAAAAGCATCTGCGACAGAATTCGAATTCCTTTTAACCCATCTGAAATCTATTTCTCTGAACTTATCTTTCCAGATTTTGAACTGCATAAGCCAATTTTGGAGCCAAAAGCGATTTATTTTTCCATTGATAAGCTTCCATAAGTCTTGAGAATCTGTTTCAAAAATAATCCTTGAAAAGTTTTTCCAATAACCGTGTTGCATAGCCATAATCATTGCTTGGATTTCAGATTCCAGAGCACTCCCTGAACAGCTTCCAGTGCCTCTCCCCGCCCCCATAAAACCTCCGTGAGAGTCTCTTACCACCCAACCCGCCGTTGATTTAATACTGGAAGATACATAAGTACTGTCCGTGTTACATTTTACCCAATTGATCGGAGGCTTTTCCCAATAAACATCAACAGGAGCGGGCTGCAAAGTCTGAGGTAAGTTCGCTATTATAGGAATTGAAAATTGCCATTCCTGAGCGTCTTCTTTAGCCAGTTTCAGAGTTTGATCCCAATCTAATGGCTTGTTCTGAAAAATTAACAAATTCCTGGATTTCCAAATTCTCCAGAAGATCCAGATTGGAAGATTATTATAGTGAGACATGGCTGGAATTGAATCAAATTTGAGTATTCATCAAGTTTGCCTTCAAGAGTAGTAAGATTATCCACTATTTACAGATTTGGAATNTCTGGATTTCCAAATTCTCCAGAGGATCCAGATTGGAAGATTATTATAGTGAGACATGGCTGGAATTGAATCAAATTTGAAGCATTCATCAAGTTTGCCTTCAAGAGTAGTAAGATTATCCACTATTTACAGATTTGGAATATGCGAAGCTCTCCACACTACTCTCGAGAAATCACAATTGAAGAAAAGATGAATCTCAGATTCCTCTGAATTGAAACACCGCTTACAAATGATGTCATTAGTTATATGTCTACGCTTAAGATTAACACCCAAACTTAGAGTATTTGTGATCATATTCCAAAGGAAATGTTTGATTTTGTTTGGAATCTTGAGCTTCCAAACTTTTTGTTTTATAGTAGAATTTCCTCCAGGGGGTGAAATCAACGATCTATTCGGGTCATGAGTAGATATCCAATATCCAGATTTGACAGAATACATTCCATTCTCATTTTAATGCCACCCGATTTGATCAATATTCATTGTTGGACATATTTTCATTGACATTATAATGTCAGCGTCTTCATGGTGGACTTCTTGTCTGACTTTAGGTTCATTCCATCCTGTTTTTGATATGTTAAACCACTCACTTAGTCTACCTTGGCGTAAATTTGGAAGACGCTGCCTTGGTGGTCTAGGAGGATTTACCGGCATCCATTGATCTTTCCAGAAATCAATTAACTCACCGTTACAAATATTATAGCAAATTCTCTTCTTCAAAAGATCTCTTCCAATAAGTATGGAACGCCATATATAAGATGGTTTATTACCACGAGATGCATCCAAAATATTAGAAGAGGCATAATAACGATCTTTAAGAATCTTCGACATCAAAGAATTAGGATATTGAATCAATCTCCACGCTTGTTTCGCAAGCAAGACATCATTGAATTGCTCTAAATCTTTAAAACCTAATCCGCCTTCTCTCTTTGGTATACATAACTTGCTCCAATTGTTCCAATGGATTTTCTTTTTATTATCCTTTGAACCCCACCAATATTTCGAGATAACCGAAGTTATTTGCGCGCATATTCCTTGTGGCAATTTGAAAACGTTCATTGCATAAACTGGCATTGCTAAGGCTATCGATTTCAATAAAATTTCCTTGCCCCCTCTTGATAGATAATGCTTGGTCCAACCTTGAGTTTTTCTTTAACTTTCTCTATTATAAACTGGAAAACCTCTGATTTATTTTTGAAAGTCTGCTCCGAAAGGCTTAAGTATTTGTCTCGACCACCCTCGTTATGAATACCTAACAGATTTCTTAATCGAGTTTTAAGGTTATGATTAACCTTTGAACCGAAAGTTATCGAGGATTTATGGAGATTGATAGCTTGTCCAGAAGCTTTTTCGTAATCAGCAAACATTTTCTTCATTCTCCTGCAATTATGAGTGTTTGCAGCTAAAAAGAACATAGAATCATCTGCGAACATGAGATGATTAATTGGCTGCGATGAATTCGTTAAACGGATACCTTTCATTGTTTTTTCAGCCAATTCGATGCATCGTATGAGATAACGCCTCTACACATATAATGAAAAGATACGGAGATAAAGGATCTCCTTGTCTAATCCCTTGAGAAGGTTGAATATGGCCATGAGGAGAACCATTAATCAAAACCGAGAATGTAATCGATGACACACAGCTCATGATCCATTTGATCCAAAGTTGATCGAATCCCATTACCTTCATTGAACGCTTTAGGAAATCCCATTTTACTTTATTGTACGCCTTCGTTATGTCTGTTTTAATAGACATATACGATTTTGCTTGACGCTTTTTGTTCTTAACGAATGAAGAATTTCATGAGCAATGATAATATTATCAGTGATCATGCGACCAGGGATAAAGGCAGCATGATTCTGCGATATTATGTTATCCAAATGATTTTGAAGTCGGTAGACCAGAATTTTCGAGATAATCTTATAAAAGACATTACAGAGCACAATTGGTCTAAAGTCTGCCATTGTAGAAGGAGGATGAATCTTTGGTATTAAACAAAAGTTTGTATGATTGTATGTAGGATTCATAATCCCAGTTTCAAAGAATTTGTGAACCTCAAGAGAAACGTCTTCTCCAATTTTTGGCCAAAACTTTTGATAAAACTCCCCGGTGAATCCATCTGGACCCGGAGCACCAGAAGGCTTAACACTGAATGCAGCTCTTTTTATTTCCTCTGACGTTATTCTTGCTGTTAGAAGAGCATTGGTTTGATTGGAGACTTTAGGAGTAAATCCTCTGAAGAGATTATCCATGACTGACATACTGACTTGATTAGAGGATAACAGATTATTGAAGTACGATATTGCAGTAAGAGCAATCTTACTATCTCCTTTTTGGTTCACACCATTAGCATCGTTTATGGAGAATATGCTATTTCGAGCTCTTCGAGTCTTAACACAAGCATGAAAGAAATGCGTATTTCTATCACCCAAACGAAGCCAGTCAATACGACTTTTCGATTTCCAGAATTTCTCTTCGTCGACATAAGCTTGGTTCAATTTTTTTCGAAGATTGTGAGTTTCAAGTAGTGACAACGCTCCGTTTGTGATTCCCGTATCTAATTTTTGCAATTAGAGCGCTTGAATTATGATTATGGGAACGGTTCCATGAAGCAATTTCTTTCCTGCAGTTATGGATCCTTGAGAACAGGGGAATATGATTAGGGGATGTTGACCCTTTCCAACCTTTAACAACTGATTCCCGAAAACCATTTTTGTCTAGAAATCTTCCATCGAATCTTAATGAACCTCTTCTTAAGACTATTACATCCGATATATGAGTTATTAAAGAACGATGGTCTGACGTTCCAAGCTCAAGAAATTCAGTTTTTGAAGATGGAAAAAGATTGAGCCATATATTGTTTACAAAATTTCAATCCAAACAACTTGAAATCTAGTGAGATCCTCTTCTTGCGGACCAAGAGAATTTATTACCCGTGTATGGCAAATCATTAAAATCGCAAGAGTTGATCATTCGTCTCAAGTTCCTGATCGAAGATTCTGGTCTCAATCGACCTCCAATTTTTTCTGAATTGTCTCTGATTTCATTGAAATCACCCGCAGCAAACCAAGGTTGGTCAAAACTATTCGAATGCAATCTCTCAATAGATTCCCAAACATGATTATGATGGTAAGGTAAAGGATGGCCATAAACAAAGGTATAGTAGAAACTAAAATTAATAAAACAGTCTACAATGTTAGGAGAATAAGAAAGAACAGAAACAGAGATACTTGACTTCCACATGATCACTAACCCACCACTTAGACCATTAGGAGAAACTATGAAATGATTACAGAATCCTAATTCAGCGCAAATATCCCTAACATGGTCATCTTGTTGCTTAGTTTCCGAGATGCAAATGATGTCCAAGAGAAATCTTCTTGAAATCTCTTTTAGGCGTCGAATTGTCAAGACATTGCCAAGCCCCTGACAGTTCCAAACAGTTGTCCTCATGGTTCATTTGGTGGATTAGGGTCCACCTCACCACACATCATATTATCAGTTGGAGTCATGGTCATAATCGAGTTATTGAAACATTGTTCATTGAGGATATCGAGATTTACTTGATCAGGAGAATACAATTTTCTCTTCTTGGAATGTTGATCAGAGCTTTGAGCATATTCTGTAGTGGGAAGGAATGTTTGTTGAATAGCCACTTCTGCCAAATCATCCCGTAAGAATTGCAGTCCACTTGTTGAGCCTTGATCTCCATGTTCTACGATTCTGGTTATAGGCGTGTTTAGCAGAAAAGGAGAATTATCTTGAATGTTCCGATTAACTTGTTGCTCATCAGCTCTCGCACGTGAATCAGAAGACTCATTTCCGCCTATATCTTCCATCTCACAGAAACCAGTGTCATGGCAGAGACTGCCACATTCTTCACAAAACCCTCGCAGTCTCTCATATAGAAATGAGAGCATTGTGTTCACTCCTGGAGTAAACTGGTAATTTCTTTTGAACTTCAGAGGTTTTGATATGTGCCAGTTGACTTGAATACGAACAAAATCAAGCCTTACCAGAGAATTTGGGTCAAAATCCTTTGAAAGAATGTCACCGAGGGTTTCACCAATTCGAGATATGATGCGTTCGCTGATCAGATGCGTAGGAATGCCACGAATTTGTATCCAGAATGGAATGTATTCCATAGGTAACGACACTATAACAGTTTTACGTTTATCTCTAATATATATATAGAGAGAAACTGTACTAAAAGATAACTATAAAATCCAGATTTAGTTTCTAAAATACTATAACAGTTTTGTAGTTAGAGAATTTGTAGAATTAGTATTAGTTTAAAAATGAAACAATATTTTAACAATATTTTTAAACTAATCGTTCATAAAATTCAGATATAATTATTTAAGTAATGAATCAAAATTCATTGACATATATACATATCCCAAACACAAAATATTACACCAAAAATAAATATTTAACAATATTATTTTATATAAAAACAATTAAGAAAAACTATTAAAAAGTAACTACATAAAAATATTATAAAAATATAATTTTTTTTCAAAAATCTAGTATATATATATATATGTTCATGTTACATATGTTTTTAAAATAGTACTATAGTAGATTTTAGTTGGGGTTATTTTTTATTTTATTAATATTTATTTATATTAAATTGTCTAGAGAAAAAAAAAAGTAAACAAAGAAGACTAACTAAAGGATAATAATGAAAAGAATTGGAAGTTTAGGAGCTAATAAATTAATAACAGTATGTTTACTTTTTTCGCACTCTCATAAACCCCCTCTCTCTCTCTCTCTCTCTCTCTCTCTCATTCTTCTTCCATTAAACCTCTCTCGCTCTCTTCGATCTTTCTCTTTCTTTGCACTTCAAGATCTCACGTATTACTCTTTTCTTTCAATGTCGACCTCATCAAACACTAGCAACTTGGTGCGAGAATTACCTTCTGATGATGCTGTAATCAAAACTCCGATCAACGACAACGATGAAGAGTTCCCAACAACGAGTATTAGGGTTCTTCTGGTCGATGCAGATTCCGAATCTTTACTTCGTTTGAAGAGTCTCATGACACAGTTCTCCTATCAAGGTAACTTAGGGTTTTTTGTCGACAGTTTTTATTAAAATTGTAAAGATTCAGAAATCTACTTGCTAATACAGAATTTATGTAAATAATGTCATGATATTTTAAGGGAATTAAGATAATTGTGAAGGAAGAGTTACTTAGGGTTAATACGTATTTTCTTTGAAGAATTTGGATTATGTAGCGTTTAGTTTAATGTATTTATATGACTTTTTTCTAATGGTATTTTAGTAACGAGTTATGAGAACGGAGAAGACGCCATCGACTTTCTAAGGAAGAGTAAGGACGTTATCGATCTTGTGATTTGGGAATTTCATAATCCGAAGATTAATGGAGTCCAAGCGCTAAAAACTATTGTTAAAGAAATGGATTTGCCCCTAGCAAGTAAGTATACATGTACAATTTTACAACTTAATAATAAAATTTATTTGGCCTAATATGAAACCATTCGTGTAAAGTCATGTCTAGTGACCACAGTAAGGGAACGGTGGCGAAATCAATTAGGAACGGCGCTTGTGACTTTCTAGCGAAGCCGCTGAGCAAAGAGGTCATTAAAATTCTATGGCGACATGCTTTACCCAAGTTGATGTCAGAAAAACCCGGTTTAGATAAACCGGATGCATCATCCACGAGAGAAGACGACATTGATCGCTATCAGAGCAACGAAGAAGAAGGCTCAAGAACCGTCGGATATAGCGGAGATCCTAACACCTCCGAGAGTAATGGAGTCAAGCCCAAGAAACGGCGGATGCATTAGATCCTAACACCTCCAATAGTAATGGAGTCACCAGAAAGAAGAAATGAACCGTCGGGAGCAATCATCGGTTCTTCGCCACCGAGCTTTTCCTTGTTTTTCTTTTGCATATTCTTCTTCTTCTTTTTTCCGATCGATTTCCTCGTAGCTAAATCACCATCTTTGAGCTACTCTTCCCGTAAGGATCCAACATTACTAAGATTTCAACTTCTTCTTCTTTCGGTCGATTAGGGTTTTCAAAGTCCCCAACAATATCTGTTCCCCAAGAGAAAATAATAATATTCCTCAATTTACCTTTTTAGTCTTGTAATCGAATGGGCTTACGCAAAATTGGGCCAGTCCTTGAATTTTTTTTTATATCCGATTGTATTTTCATAGTAACTAGGATGATAGGCATGTGTCTTCAAGTTTAATTTTATGATTTTTTTAATATTATAAATTTTTTGATATTATAATTTTAGTGGTGTGATATCTAATAAATATTAGTAAACTATAATTTTAATATAATTTTAGAATATTTTATTTTATATTGAATAATAATATTAGTTAGTCATATTAGTTGTTCCATTTTTAATAATTATAGCTGAATTTGGATAATAATTTATTTGTAGATTTAATAATTATATTTTGAATTTGGATACAAAAAATTAATAATTATATGTTGAATTTGGATGATAATATTAGTTATTATATTTTTATCTTGGAAAATTTTAAATTGAAACTTTATATATTTTGATTATTAAGATATTTTCAATATTATTTTTTATTAAGTTTTTAGATTTATTTTGAGAACTTCTGTTTAACAAATTTTAATTTATATTTATTTAAAATTTAATATATATTTATCTTTGTTTCAATTTTATTATACCTATTTTAGAAAAGTTTGAAATCTATTTTAAATTTTATATTTTTTAAATATTAAAATGATATTATATTTTGTTAGATTTATCTTGAGACTTTTTAAAAACCATTTTTTATCTCTATTTTAATTTTATGAAATTTATTTTGAAAAATCTCCAATTTTGAATTAAAATTATACATATTTCAAATTTTACTAATAATTTCTATTTTCTAATTGATTTTTTAATGACAAGTAATATATTTTTAATAATTTTAAATTCATTTCATATAAGTGACTATTTTTTATTAATGAACCTTAATAAATAATGACTTTTTGAGCGGGATATTATATTTAGTTTGGATTTTTTAGTTGTTTTTGAACTGAAAGAAAATTTAGGTGGTTAAAAGATATCCAGAGTAGTTTTGATGTTTTTATTAATCAACTTTTTGAATTTTGCAAAAATCAGATTTCGTTAATTTTCTCCATTGCGTGTTTACTAAAGAATTTCTTATTTTCTCTTGTTGATAATATATATTACATTATGTTCTGGTTCTTCTTCCTCTCCACTGTTTCTCTATATATTAAAAAACCCTCGAATAATTTCAACAAAAATTAAAATATTTTGACTCGCACCATAGAGATATTGAAAATTTTAATTATAAATTAATAAAACAATATTTATATATAGACATCATATTAATAAAAATGTTTATTAGGTTATAATAATTTAATAGATATAAAATATATATTTAAATATTTAATTTGATTAATTAAATACAATTTTGTTTTTTAATATTATACTTAGAATAATTTAAACATAATTTCTGATATATTATATTGATATAAAATAGATTTATTAAACCGTGTATTAAATATTTAATAATAATATCTTTAAAAAGTCTCACATCGCTTCAGAAATGTTCAATTACAAGTCGGAAACTTGATATATTCAGCATCCAAATTGTGAAATTCTTTTCTTATCTAATTTAGATTAGAATAATTTAAATTTAATATTGTTAATATATTATACTCCCTCCGTTCCTCAATATTTGATGTTTAAGGATTTTTCACGTTGATTAATAAAACGCAAAACATCATTTAGTTTATCTCTTTTCCATAAAAACATCATTAACTTCATCTATTTTAACCAATCAAAAATCATACTGCATATTATTAATGGTTTTTAGCTTTAAATTTTTGCATTGAAAATCGAAAACATGACTTAAAATGAAACAAAAATAAAAATCTAAAACATCAATTATATAGAAACGGATGGAATATTAGATTAAAAAAAAAATTCTTAAAACGGATGTTGAATTGCAATGTCCAAATATACAATTTATTTTTAATCTAATTTTTTATTGGACAAAACAAGTAGATTATATTAATTTAAATATTTTGATTTAAAATAAAGGGAAAATATTTAAATATTTAATTTCAATTGGATAAATTTGAGTTCTAATTTCGATTTTTTTTATTAGATATTATAGTTACAATAATTTTAATTTAATATTTATAATATATTCTAGTAGCTTAAAATATATTTTTAAAAATTAATATAAAATATTCAAGAAAAATATATTTTAAAAATTCCACATTTCTTAATAAAATATATCACATTTTTGTCATTATGTAATCTTATTTATTTATTTTATTTAAAACTTATAGAAAATTGTTTTAGCATACAATACTTCATTTATGAAAAAGTCTCACATTGACTAATTATATAATCATATGACATGAATGAATTCTATAAATAAGTAAATATGTCCACACTAAAAAATTTATTTTCTACACTAAAAAATTAAAACTATATCAAATAAAAAAATATTGGGCAGATAATTAAAAATATATTGACAACTATTATAAATATTATAAACTCAAACTATTTTCTAAAACAATTACTAAAAACTTTTAAATTTTTAATCACAATGTTTATCTCTTTATATTTTCTAAACTCTAAACAAAATACTTAAAATTATGTGTTTATATAGAAAAATTCAAATCAAATATTTTATTAAAATATTAAATTTTCATAAATAGATTTAAATATTTTTTTATCTACAATTATAACTTACTGAAATTACCACCATATAAATTTAATATAAATAAATATTAATAAAATAAAGAAAGAAAACTTCACTTATAATGCGGATAAAAATCTTGTAATGTAGTAGTATAGGTTTAAGATATTAATAACAAAATTTGGTAAGAAATTTTAAATTTTAAATTTTAAAAATATAATATAATATAGGAAAATTGTGGACTTTTTAGATATAAGAGGATAGTATATTTTTACACCGAATATAATATAATACAAATTATAAAAAAAAAAACAGTTCCGTTTTGATAACTATAAAATCTCTGGCGAAATTGTCGAGAGAAAAAAAAAAGTAAACAAAGAAGAATAAATATAGGATAATAATTAAAAGAATAGGAAGTTTAGGAGCCAATTAATAAGAGTATATTTACTTCCCATATTAATAGCTCGAACCTGGTCACCATATATATACACCTTTTTTCGCTCTCGCTCTCTCTCTCATTCTTTTTCCATTAAACCTCTCTCGCTCTCGCTCTCTCTTGAATCTTTCTTTTTCTTTGCACTTCAAGAACTCACGTATTACTCTTTTCTTTCAATGTCGACCTCATCAAACACTAGCAACTTATTGCGAGAATTACCTTCCGATGCTGTAGTCAAGGCTCAGATCAACGACAACGATGAAGAGTTCCCAACGAGTATTAGGGTTCTTTTGGTCGATGCAGTTTCCGAATCTTTTCTTCTTTTGAAGAATCTCATGACACAGTTCTCCTATATAGGTAACTTATTAGAGATATTTAGGGTTTTTTTGTCAACAGTTTTTATCAGTAATACAGTTTTTATGTAAATAATTCCTTGTTTTTATAAGGGAATTAAGGTAATTGTGAAGGAAGAGTTACTTTGGAAGAATTTGGATTATGTAGCGTGTAGGGATTTTTTCTCTGTAGGGTTTAGGGTTTTAATGTATTTATATGAATGCTTCTTTTTTTCCTAATGGTATTTTAGTAACGAGTTATGAGAACGGAGAAGACGCCATCGACTTTTTAAGGAAGAGTAAGGACGTTATCGATCTTGTGATTTGGGAATTTCATAATCCGAAGATTAATGGACTCCAAGCTCTAGAAACTATTGGTAAAGAGATGGATTTGCCCCTAGCAAGTAAGTATATATGTACAATTTTACAACTTAATTATAAAATTTTAGTTGACCTAATATGAAACCATTCGTGTAAAGTCATGTCTAGTGACCACAGTAAGGGAACGGTGGCGAAATCAATTAGGAACGGCGCTTGTGACTTTCTAGCGAAGCCGCTGAGCAAAGAGGTCATTAAAATTCTATGGCGACATGCTTTACCCAAGTTGATGTCAAAAAAACCCGGTTTAGATAAACCGGATGCATCATCCACGAAAGAAGACGACATTGATCGCTATCAGAGCAACGAAGAAGAAGGCTCAAGAACCGTCGGATATAGCGGAGACCTTAACACCTCCGAGAGTAAAGGAGGACGCAAGCCCAAGAAACGGCGGATGCATTGGACCCCTAAACTTCATAAAATGTTTGAAAACGCCATCGCAAAACTCGGAGACAGTAATCAATTCTTTTTCCATTTATTCTAAATATTTAGTTTCTTTTATTATTTATTGATTTATTTTATTTCTTTTTGCTTTTTTTTCGGAAACGCAAAACGTAGATGCTGTTCCGAAGCAGATCCTCAATTGTATGCTAGAAGAAATGAACGTCCCAGGACTCACCAGAAATACAGTAGCCAGTCATCTTCAGGTATAATTATCATATATAATATATATATAACCCTATATATAATATAAGTGGCTAACAATTTAATAGCGATTTCGATGGCAGAAGTACAGGCTAAGTAGCAAGAAAAAGACTTGCGTTCCTCAAGAGACTGATGAAGAAGATTTAGGCTTGAATAACGCCNGAATAACGCCGAAACAAACGTGGCTCACGAGGCTTCTACACCGTTGTTAAACGTGGGAATCATCAATAACCAGTTTCTTACAAACATTATAGCTGGAACGAATCCGATCATGCAGTGTCCATCAAGCAGTTATCAGAGGGTGAACAACAACCCCTTCATGACTATCAACCCTCGGGCTAATAATTATCCTTACATTGACCAATTTCACCAGCCACAACAACAAGATCCTCCTCTTCGATCACCTTCCGATCAGCTCACCTATGAACCAACTTTACCTTTTGGTCCCGATTTTTACACTAACAGCTGTTTCGGTCTCTTTAAATGATATTGATTCTTTCATCTAAGGTGATGGATCGAGCTATATAGTTGATTCCTTAAACTTTTCATAGTTCTAGTTAAGATCTTTTTGTTCGTTCAAAACATTCCTCTAAATGCCAAATCCAGTTCTTCTGATCTATGAATTTAGTACTGTTGTTCGATTTGTGAATTTCTTTTTCCGGTTTGGCAATTTGGTATAGTTTTATCCACTTTGGAACGTAAAACTCAAAAGGTCCAATTCTCTTAATGAGGCTCAATTTTAGAGCAGCAAACGCTGAATAAGAATATTTTCCAATTTTCCAACTTTTTTTATATACTCGCGACAAAGCGCGTGGAAGTAAGTCTCTATCTTCTTTACTGTCAATTGTCAAAGGCGATCATCCAAGTTATCATCTTTATCGTAAACCCATTCTCTCAGCTTCCTTAACCCCGAATCTCTTCGCATTCGAGGTTTGATAACACTTGGTTTGTTTCTCTTTGCTTTTTTTATGTCATTTTGAGTCTTTGACTTAAGAATTCTTGCTTTGTTTAGTCGATATACAATCTTACCTTTGCGTTCTCTCCTTAACTTTAGTTAATCATAAACTCCGATTCTCTGTTTTTGATTATCACTGGTAGATTCTTCTTCTCTTAGAAATCCCAAATTCGATGGGTCAATAGAACAATTTCCTCAATTTATGTGTATGTGTTTGTTGCAGATTTATGGCTACGCCGATTTTTAATGCCTCTTGCAGCTTACCCTCGAGCAGAGGAATCGATTGCAAGAGCTATGTTGGTTTGAGATCGACAGTGAGCAGAGTGAGGATTGCTTCTTGTCCAATTGCTACTGTTCAGCGTCGCTCCCTTGTCATAAGAGCCAGCGAATCGGGCAATGGACACGCAAAGAAGCTCGGAAGGAGCGATGCTGAGTGCGAAGCCGCCGTTGCTGCTGGAAACGTTCCCGAGGCACCTCCGGTTCCACCTAAACCCGCAGCTCCGGCTGGTACGCCGATAATTCAGCCTCTCGTGAGTATCCAATTCTCTTTGGTGTTTATCAGAAAGGGTCGTAGAGGTTTTTTCGATTCGTTGAACATTATCTAAATCAATTCATCATTCTTTAAATGGTTTTATCAATTCGTTGTTCTTATCTCTCTCTCTATCTCTTAATGTAATGAACAATATGTTCAGCTGCAAGGTTGAAGCTCTTAAGAGGCTCACTGTTTCTCTTCTGATGTTATTTAAACTTCCAGAATCTAAACCGACGACCACGCCGTAACCGTGCATCTCCTACTGTGAGAGCTGCCTTCCAGGAAACTGACATCTCCCCTGCAAATTTTGTATACCCACTTTTCATTCATGAAGGTTAGTTNATTAAGAAACATTATGTGTTTTTGGAGTCTAACAGGTGAGGAGGACACGCCTATTGGAGCCATGCCCGGCTGCTACAGGCTTGGCTGGAGGCATGGCCTCGTACAAGAGGTTGATTCTGGTTTTTTTTTTTTTAATTCAAGTCTTGCCTTTATACATCGGTTTCCCTAAGAGTCAGCTACCGTTTTAGAAGATTATGGTGTTCTGATTATCTATGCAAAACAGGTTGCAAAGGCCCGAGCTGTTGGTGTAAACAGTATTGTGTTGTTCCCTAAAGTTCCCGAGGCTTTGAAGGTTTTACTTCTCTTTCATTCTCGTACATCACATTCTTGAGTTGTATGTTGACCTCTTTCTTTTGACTTCCATTTTTTAGAATCCAACCGGGGACGAGGCATACAATGACAATGGTCTGGTGCCTAGAACAATTCGTCTTCTTAAAGACAAATACCCTGATCTTGTAAGATCCGTAATCCTGGTTTGATAAATACACCTCGTGAGGAAAATGGGGTTATCCGCAAATCGTTGATAAATGTTCTCCGCTTTTGCTAGATTATCTACACTGATGTTGCTCTGGATCCCTACTCATCTGATGGTCACGATGGTATTGTTAGAGAGGATGGTAAGTAAGCTACCCAACTTCCAT